>JABAJS010007589.1:127818-341737 GCA_018221635.1 Tephrocybe sp. 10521TJB
AGCATGTTGCCTTTTTAGAGTCAATACACAGCCTTTCTCACAAAAACTTGGCCGGAATTAACTTCCAAAATGAGATCTGATTTGGCTGGATATTTGGGGAACTCTGTAGGATAATGTATATTATCATGATCGTCCACCTCGATATAGAGTAATCTCCTCTTCATTCATCGCACTGCTAGTTTCACAAGCGCCTCTATTCCCCATTACTTCACAGCTCCCTCTGAGTCTCTATAACGCCACACGATCTGTCAACACGGCCTAAAATCTGTTAATACACTGGCCGAAGTCCAAACAAACCCTTAGGCTAGTTCATATATTCCTTTTCTTACCCTCACACCCTGATCTCGATTTCTTCTCGTTCGCAGATAAAACTCAACGCTAGTCTCTGTTATTGTGTCCGGATCTCCTTTCTTGTCGTTCAGAAAGCTCTCACTAAGCTGCCGTTCTTGGCGGAAGAAGCCATGGCAAACCTATACAACAACAACGCTTCCTGGACTCAAACACAGACCACTTTCAGTCAAACACCCCAGATGGATGATTTTGACTTCAGTGCGATGTCTGGCAACCCTGGCCCTCAGCCCGAGGAGGCGTACGCTTACCATCCGACACAACTGCAGCTATCTTCCGGCAGCGGCTCATCTTCTGCCGGACTTCGTCCCAACTTCACCCCCAATCAGCCCCAGTCGCGTTCGGGATCGTTTGGAAACGGGACCGCTTCAGTAGCCGTGGATAACTTCACTGGCTTCAAGCCCAATCAGAATCAAAGCATAGAGTCCTTTCCTCCCATGTTCTCATCCTCCTCCCAGGATCAGTCAGCCTGGAATGAATCCAATTCCTTCCGCTATGGAAAGCCTACTACCCTCAACAGCTTCAGCACCACGAGCTTCAGCAGTGCCGCTGAAAGCTCCTATATCAACAACAATCAACTCTCATCGTCACCCAGTGCAATGCAAGACGCATTTCCTCCATCTTCACAGTATTCCTATGGGCCTAGTGCAACAAACGTCGATTCCAGGTCTAAACGTGCTCGGAGTCAGGAAAATTTTAGAGACGACGAACAGGAAGCCGACGTTTCTGATGCGAAGGACAATGCCAAAACAAAGTCGTGAGTCTCGGGGGATTCAGGGGCAATGCATAGTAGACTTATTTTCGTATCACAGAGGTGCCTGCAGTCGATGCAAGAACCTGAAGGTAAAGTGTGAATTCAAGACCGACACTGATCCGTGCAAACGGTGCCTGAATGGTGGACACGAGTGCGTCATTCCTGGTCGAAAGAAACGGCGAACACCTCTGTGAGTGCCTATTTTCAATTGCCTTAGTACATAGCTAATACTAGAATTAGGAAACGCGAACATCTTCTCAATGAGATACGTGACCAAGCCGCTCAGATCAAGGGACTAATGGCCCAACTCGAGGCGACCGGAAACTCACCCCACCACCGATCATCGTCTGTCACCTCGGACTCTTTGGCGTCATCCTCTCATTCGCCCTTGCTTTCACCTGCGACAAGCCATACCTCATACCTTTCTCCCGAGTCCTCTTCAATGCCGTCCGGCGGCGACTCCGAAGCGAACAAAGCTGTCGAGGACTGGATTGCTAAAGCAAAGCAGAGCTTTGAGGAATTTGATGTTTTCATTGGAATCGGCGGTGCCGGCATGCCAAAAAGCTATCTCGTTGAGGGTGATCTGGAGAAGTTTGACTCCGATGAGGATGACGACGACATCAACAATTCGGACAATGAAAGTGATTATGGGTTCTCTGTCGAACAACATGATGAAGACGAGATGCTTAATGGCACCTTGAGACATCAAGGCTCGTCGTCCAGCCTAGGTACCGATGGGACTGGGTTGACACGCAAGAAACATAGCGGAGGAAGCGTTAAACCAGCCATCCTCCCTGGAGAGGCGGCCCCTTTTGGCCTCTTTGGTGACCTCAGTTTGAAATCTGGGCCCAAAAAACGCGGAAGTGGCGCTGAGAATGAGGAAGAAGATAAGACTCCCGGTATTGCCAACACAAACTTTTTTAAGTCAAGTAGGTGAAAATTCTTACCTGGTGACATCTTCTCTTATTTCCGACCTCACAGCTCCTGCATCTGAGGCAATGGACAAGCGATTGGCAAATTTCCAGCACCCGCCTCAGATCCTCACTCGCAGAATCATCACTCCGAAGGAGGCAGAGGAGTTGTTCACAATGTTCGTCTCCTGTTTTGATATACAACCGTCAAGCTGACAAGAAGTCCAGCTACTTTGAGCGCATGAATCTCTCTGTCTCGCTGCTCGATCCTGTCCTCTACACCGCACAGCGTACATGTTATCGCAGCCCATTCTTGTTTACAGTCAGTAAGTGCTGCCCACGCCTTTCAAAGCTCTGACGAGTCAACTCATCGAACTCCATTAGTCTGCGCAATTGCGTCTAGATTCTACACGCAACGGCCCTCTTTGTACGCTGACATCATGCAGTATGCTCAACAGTCCGCTGGCATGGCCCTTATCAGCGGGCATAAAAATGTCGAAATGTGTCAAGCCTACATATTATTAAGTCTTTACCCCGTACCAGCGAAAAGATGGGAAGATCAACGAAGTTGGCTATATTTGGGTCTGGCTATTAGGTGGGTGATTTATGCAAACCTATGGATAACTCTCTCTCAAGCTTTCTTAATGCTTAGAACCGCTACTGACTTGAACCTCCACCTGCCAAATACCGCAAAGCCATTGAGCGAAAACCATGCCCGGGAAATGCTGAACCGGACTCGCGTTTGGCTAAATTGCTTCAATCTCGACCGTTCGACGGGATCCCAGTACGGTAAACCCCCGATCATCAGCTCCGCCGACTACATGGCAAACCACTCAGAGGATTGGTGGAAAAGTTCGCCCTATAACATGAAGAACTTTGACATTCACATTTGTGCCTACAATGCCGAGCTGAAGGTCATGGCATCTTTCATTCAACAAATATATAGCGACCCCGATCATCCAACGGGCTTGAACAAGGTTCCTTTATTTCGACATTTGGGTTCTCGTCAGAAGCTGACAACTCACATAGAACGTTGACTTCGAGAAAATTGCAACAGAAACAGATGACAAGCTCAAGCACCTCGGAGCCAAATGGAATGCGATACTGGACACTGGAGACATGACGGATCCACAAAACAGCTTTCGCACAGGCCTAATTCAACTCGCTTATCCGTATGCTCGCCTCATTGCTCTTTCATATGGGTTTCAGCACGCCTTCGGCAAAAATCACACCGACGAAAACCCCTTTCTGGCACGGGTATGTTCGTGTATACAAGACCGTAAAGTGCACGTCTGAACATAATCAGTGTCTTGCAGCGGCGTTTGATGTTGTCAATCCTGTGCTAAACGATTTGTGTCGCCCGAGTCAACGTGTGTTGATTCCGTTCATGTACAATATCAACCTTAATCCTCGCATTTTAGGTATATTCTTTCGTCATGGACCGGAGGCCCAAAGTGTATTCGTCACATTCGCATCAGCTTTTTTGGTAAAGGTATTTATCTCCCTTGTTTTCCTTTGTGTAGTTTGATTTTAACTTCGATGAAGCTCCTGCAACCAAAATTCGCCTCGTACCTAACCATCCAGAAGCGTCTTGAGATCCGCGAGGTCGTACAAAAAGTAGTTGATCTTCTTGGATCGGCTGAAATAGCCATTGATGACCGTCATGGTCCTGGCCTCTACTCAAGATTCCTCAAAGGACTTTTGGCTGCGCCAATGGCGCAAGTCGACCCGACGTCTCCGTCTGCCCCTGTCCGCAAACCTCGCATCTCACCAACCACCGCTTCGCACTTCGCGGAAACCGTCAGTGATCGTCATAAAGGTACCTATAACAACCAGTCATCACGGGCCACCAGCGCTTCATTGTCTCCAGCTCCTCGGCAGGATGCGCTGTCATTTGAAAGTTTTGCTCCTGTTGGGGCTACCGATCCTTTTGCACCCCCTGGGAGTGGAGTCTCGAATTCTTTGGCACTGCATCTTGGTAGCGAAGATGGCTCGAACCTATCATCAGACTTCTTTCAGCCACCGCTACCTTTTGATGATGCCATTCTGCATAGCATGCAGTCACTCTCTGATCCTAATGTCTGGCATGATATCACATTACCTTCTTGTGAGCTCTTTCCTGCTACTTGTTGACATCTAACTAACCCCTATGATAGCCGATTTCAACTGGAACACTTTCCAGCAGTCCCTGGACATGGATTATCGAATCCAGGACCCGGTGATCTACTCGGAGCAATACATGGCGGGCGTCCAGCACCAATGATTGTAACTGGTTCATAAATGATCTTGTAAACACATGGTCTTGAGGACTTGTCGTTCTCTGCGTCAAGCTAACACTTTTTATGTATGTATCTCCACTCTAGAACACCTTGTTTTGTAGCACATTGTAAATCTAATTTCCGAATAGCCTAATAATTCGATGCTTTCCAACATTTATCATGTAGAAAGGGTCGAGATAAATCACCGAGTCCGCTGTTCACGTTCAAACGTTGTCCCTCACAGTCTTGCATTCTTTGGCATGGCTCTAAGTGCCTGCCGCACTCCGAGATCAGCGAGTACATCTTCGGCACCACCCAAAAGCGCGTCGAACGCTATGGTGCGATGATACTATTGAGAGATGAGTTGATGCACAGCGTAAAAATTCATGTCAAAAGATGAAAGACGAACATGTTCAATGTACTGGCCCATACCCGTGGCTGTAATTCCTCGGCCACCGAATATTTGTACAGCATCCCGGGCAGTCTCCTGCCCACAGGCCGTAGAATAGCTCTTCAAAAAGGCGATCTGCCTAACAGAAATGCAAGTCACTAAGTAACTGATCGCCCCTTAATACAAGTAAACGAACATACCCAGCGAGTTTATTTGCTTGCTGCCGGTATGTCTGTGATGACAGCAAGGTCAGATTGCGATTGGTGTGTGCGCTCTAAATAGTATACCATGTTGCACATCTGGTATGTGATGTTTTCCAGCCAATGCTGTACACTTTCTGCACGAGAAATCATGCCAGCTAATTTGGACCGAATTACGGCTTGCGCGTGAAGAGGCTTTCCAAACACCTTCCTCTGCGTTGTCCATCTGTGCGAGATTTACGATGTCAACTTCAGGGTGAAGCCGGGGTTTAGATTGCACTGACTTGAGACATTCCTCGACTATATCAGGCATTGGATGAGCGAGTAATCCAAGCATCAACGTAAGGCTACTTACTGATTCCGCGTTGGCTTCTCGCCGAGGCACAGCACATAACCCATCGCTCGTGATTGAAGTTGCTTCAAAGCAGCATTGATATTGATCCAATATGGGACAATTATGTTGTGTTCACTGACCTGAGTATGACAAAAATTCCTCCGCCTTCTTCTCCAAGTGTGTTGCCAACGGGCACTCTCACATCATCAAACGTGATATAGGCCGTCCCGGCAGTTGTCGAATAGCTGGTCTTAATCTGCTTCGTCTCAACGCCGGGACCACGCTCCACAAGTATGACAGTAAAGCCATCCTTTTACGAAGTTTGAGATAGGGCTTCACGCAGGAGAACGAACCATACCTCGGTCTTGCATCCGACAGTGAAATAGTCTGCGAACCTGGTTCCAGGGTAAGTGGAACGTAGTAAGTATAGTCGGCTTTTCACAATAACTTACGTTCCATTGGTGATCCACTTCTTACTTCCTGGTTCATCAAAGGTAAGCTTATTTTTATAAAATGATTTTCATTGCCATACCATTGATAATCCATTCTTTGCCGTCTTCACTCTTCACGGCAGTCGTTTGTAACCCCATGACATCACTACCTGCATGAGCCTCCGAGATCGCCAGACATATGAACTTCTTCCCAGAGAGTACCTCAGGGACTACCTTAGCCTTGAGTTCCTCGCTACCAAAGTTAAGAACAGGAGGTAATCCGATAACCTTGCCGCCGAGAAGACCTGACGGCAACGTTCAGTTTGTAAGAAGTTTTGAAGCAAGCAAGGATGAAGTCACCATCCCCATAGCCCCGCAATGACGACCGAGCAAACTCTTGAGTGATGATCAGCTAATTGAGTTTTAGATTGATAATTGCGGATAACATCATGCTGGCTCATACAGACCTCATGGAAGTAGTCAAACTCCTCAGGCTTGACTAGGCCGTTCATCAAAATTCTCCCTTGGAGATGTTTCCCAGGACCCATCCGCATGGCATGTAAATTCAACTCGCTGCAGCTTTCAAATGAGCTCTTGAACAAAAAACTTGCCAGAATCGAGGACATACGCCATCTTGTCGATTACACTCTGTGCTGGGCGCTTTCCGTCTGCCTCTCTTGCCTGTTTGGGTGAAGAATTTCAGCTCAAGAGGGCAGACGAAGTGTTGATACATACTAAGGCATCAGGATAGACCACGGTGTCGAAGAAATGCCTGAGTTCCTTCTGGAATCGCCGGTGGTTCTGTCAGTGAAGTTGTGATCAGCCACATTGGGAGAATAGATATGTAGCAACAGTGATAAACGGACGTCTGTGAAGTAAGCACTGTGGTACCCTGCGGTTAACCACGTAGGTTCCGCATATGGAACAGTGCTAATTTCTCCTGGAATCCGTCCGTAGATTTTGCTTTCCTCGTTGGCAACAACGCCGATCTGAAGACGCTTGTACTGTGGCCGTTCCAAAATTTCATGGCGATGTAGACCGTAAAAAGCCTCAGTTGCATCTTGTCCAGCTGAAATGGGCTTGTGTGATTTTCGAACATTAGAGCAATACAATGGCGAGACGCACCGACTTCTGCATCAAGTAAGACGGAAGCACCACCGGGATGTAGATTCTTGAATTTCGAAACATCATAGACTTTAGCGTCAACTATGATCCACTTCATTTGTGAATCTGTTAGCTCGTGGAATACATGATATCACAAGTTGCAACCTACCAGGTCACCATCTTTGTTGTGCTTGAAACGATTGCTAATAAATGAGTGACTTGCTTAGTATTGAGAAATCGACGCCTACGCACTTTCTCAACCTCTTCTCGCGTAATTTGTCTTTGTGTTGATGCCATCGAATAGACAACGCAGTTGAACACGTTCGCGTAAATAGGATACCCGTTGAGGGAAGATATACTTATAACTCGGGAGGAAACATATTAGTCTCACTCTGCGCTTACATGTGATTTCCTTAGCGAATAGAGAAAGACACGTGTTACCCCGGACAAGGTGTACCGAGAAAAAATGTGCGAGGCAACTCTCAAAATGTTATTGACGTTCCATTGCCTACAACCTCACGCGGGGTGATTACATATCGCATCTGCCATGCCTGCTCCTAGCATCAGAGCTTGTGACCAGAGCCGGAGAATTTGCGGCCCAGAGCCCCGTCAAAAGCAAGCCGCTTTATTTCTAATTCATCAAATCCTGACTCCGACAGAATTGCTCGAGTGTGTTGCCCGGGGCTCAACTGGTGAATGGGTGGAGACGACTTCAATGGTTGTGATCCGGCAATTATGGGATGTGCAAGTGGAAAAGTCTGTTTAGGCGAGCAGCCTGCCCGGGCTTCTTCTGGTCGCAGAACCGGCAAAGCGCACGCATCGGTTCCTTCAAAACCATTAGTCTAAAGCTTGACATAGATGTGGTAACAATATACCTTGGAATATGGTGGCCCAATAGTCACGAGTGTTTGTCTTGAACCCGGTGGTCATAAAGTCTCTGAGCTTGTCCCACTCTGCGCGATTACCTTGGGTGTGAGAATTAGGCCTCCACCCATCCAGATTAAACCCATTAGGAAGTGCCGCAAGGAAACCGTTAATGAAGGCCTCGAAGAATTGTGGCTCAAGGCATCCAACAGACATATAATGGCCATCTTTACAGACATATATGTCGTAAAAAGGCGCCCCCCCATCGAGGATATTCTTCCCTCGTTCATTCCCGAAGAGATGAGATCCAGGAATCAAGGCATGCATCAAAGGGAAAGCAGCGATATAGCGTGCCCCCGATACCTGCCAACAGGATCAGTGCAACGACTCATCCATAACGAAGATGAAGCGGACCATATCAGTATCAACGACTTGCCCTCTCCCGCTCCTTCCTCGTTCAATTAATGCAAGGAGTATTCCTAGGGCACATACCATACCTCCACCTGCAAAATCTGCAAGGAGGTTCAATGGAAAAGCGGGTTTGTTCGAGCCAGGAAGTAGCTTTGATTCATGAACGGCTAAACCAAGAAGTCTACGGTTTGAAGTAATCTCTCAATACTCACTGCTAAAGCTCCGCTTAAAGCGATATAATTTATGTCATGGCCTTCCAAAACGGGTTTAGCAGCCTTCTTCGCATTGAGTCATGGCGCAGTGGCGCACCTGCCATATCTTTCTGAGGGCCTGGCTCATGTAAGTCGAGTGGCCAACGGAGCCCGCAACGGACGTACCTGTCCTTGGAAACCTGCACTCATATTAGAATAATTCTCGATAGCCGTCAGGATGCCTTACGTACCCAGCTATTCTTCCATATATCAACCTGGGATTTATGCCCTCGACGTCGGCACTCCCCAGGAAGACTTCTGGTCCTAGACCAAGCCTTTCCATTACTCCAGGTCGGAATGGATCGATCAAGACGTCCGCAGAAGATATCAACTTTAGAAGGGCTGTCCTTCCGCTGGGTATCTTGGGGTTGATCGCTATAGAGCGCTTCCCGCGGCAAAGAACATCAACGGAAAAGGAATCAGGTTTGTCAACGCGCACAACCGTGGCGCCATTGTCAGCTAAAATCAGACCAGCGAATGGACCAGGGGCAAGACCTGCGAACTGTTCAGAAAACAGGTCAGCGGTTTATGGAAACGGAAGACTGTAAACTGACCTCAACAACTTTGATTCCAGACAACGACATGAACGCTGGCGTGAACTTGAATCGAGCACCGGCAGGTACATGTGAACAAAAGTGAATGTCCCTTTCAATCGGCCGCCACTGGCAGGTTTGGTGCGGCCCGCCATCCTGTTAATCCGACGCGTTGCAGCCAAATATACATGATCACGCGACGGGACTTGCCATTAACGTTGATTTTGAATGGCACTCTCTTGATAAGCTTGACTTCGACTCACAGGTGTAATCTTACCGTATGATAGCATTCAACGCTACACAAAAACTGTCGCACCAGGCCGCCTTGAGGCGTATAAGTATCCAGGTCATCACGATTCACAGCCTCTTGTAGCATGCCCTCCAATATTTTGAAAACACTCTGTCTCCCTCTTCTTCCGACTAAGGCTTTTGCCCTGGCTTATCTGAAACTTTCTGGGCCACCCGCTCTTCCTCCTACTGCCTCGCACACGCTTCACCCCGCTCTTGGCAGTTTTAGCCTTGAAACCGCCTTCTTCGAAGAATTTGTGGGGAATGCTACTGCCTCTAACACTTTAACAAAACATCTACTTGAAAATCTCAAAAGCCGGACAGGGACGCCAGCGGAAATAAGGATTGGCGGAATTACCGCAGACTCAACCTACTGGAATGCTTCGCAAGAGATCAGCCTCCTCAACTTTATTGACAATACCGGGGCTTTACAGAATACGACTATCGGGCCAGGATTTTGGGAGTCAGTCAGTCTCTTACCCATTGGAACGAAAGTCATTGTTAATCTGGTATGTCTTCCGCTGAATCGGGCTGCCACTGTATCGAAGTGAAAGGCACACAGGACCTTCAAGACCTGGACTACGAAGGTGCATTTGCTGTAGCGCAATCTGCCATTGAAGGCCTTCATCACGAGCAGCTGGATTCGTTTGAAAGTGAGTTACATGATGATCTGTAATCACTTTATGCATGGTTAATCTGGGCCCATAATTTAAAGTTGGGAATGAGCCCGATCATTACCTGGAATTCACCCCTCAAAATTACACGACTATCTGGGGTGTGAGACAACATGCTCTTTTGTCTGAGGGCACTGGTTTCTAATGCAGTCTAGTCATGGGCCAAAAACATTTCGAACACACTCGGATTAACAGCATCTCGTTTCCAAATCGCTGCTACTGTCGAGGACCCGATCTGGCCCTATGATGCGTCTGGTGCTTCTTCACAGTTAGACTGTGTGAGCGCCCTCGCATCCGGCGCAAACGGTGATGCCGTGGTACGCTCGTGCAGCGAGCATACTTATCAATTCAGTGTAAGCTAATCAGATACTTCTTCTACATTGTACATATTCTATAGTTGCTGGTCAGGTGTGTGATCCTCCAAGGACTGCGGTTGCCACGTTGCCAAACTTGGTAAGAAGACTTTTTATTTGTTGGATGCCAAAACAATGCCCAAACGGAAGTGACGTTTTGCAGGTCAATCACACTCGTCTAGCACAGTATGTTGGTACATTGCTCAATGTACTGTGTTTATGAGTTTTGCATAGATATCTCGACCTTTGGCAGCCGAGAATTCGTTCTGTTCGCGAACAACTCGGTTCTCATTCCTTCGTCATTGGTATATCTTCTCAGAAACATGTTATCGTCTGGATGCAACTTGAACGGACATCGCAGGCGAATACAATTCTGTATCATGTTCTGGGAAAGACGGTGTTAGTAACACATTTGGACAGGCTTTATGGCTGGTCAATTATTTTAAACCCATTTCTGTTCGACGAGAACTGAACTTATCTAGCTGGATACTACTTTCTACGCAGCATCACTCAATGTTTCGCGGTAAATTGTTGTCACCATAAATATGGGGAGCGCATATCTAATATTACCAGCATATACATTCACCAAGGAGGGCCATTGGCCCTACAAAGTAGCACACAACTTAATCACGGTGGTGCGCACGCCTATTCAGATCTGTTGCTCAAATAACGTTATCCGACAGGATTGAGCTTTTATAACTTGTGGTTTGTGACTGCCTTAGAAAAAAAGTCGCTCGTTCGCGTGAGTAAAGAGCCAACCCGCAGGTATCCCGTCCAAAACGCAAACGGTCCTATTAAAGTATTCCCGGCGTACTCGGCATATCTGTTCATCACAGAAACACTGGGACTTTCGAAGACGTTGAGGATGGCGAACATCTATCCTGGCCGTCAGGCCAATGGATCGACCATTACCACTGCTCTCGGAGACGCATCGGAGGGGCAGTTGGTAGCATACGCGTTTTGGGACAGTGCGCTACCTTCGGGGGACAGATTTCCGACCAAAATTGCTCTTCTTAACCTTGAGATTTTCAACCAGACACAGCTAGCAGCTTCTCGTCCAACATCAACTTTCGACATTTCAGCTTTTTTACAAGAGCCTTATCGTCCTATCAGCATTCGTCGTTTGTCCGCGCCTGGAGCTGATGTAAAGGAGGCAAATATAACGACGTGGGTAGGTCAAAATTTTGCTACAGGGTTAGCGGCTGGAAAAATTGTCGAGGAAAAGATATTTGGCGGACAAGTGGTGGTACCAGCTTCAGAAGCTGTCCTTGTAACACTGAGAACTTGAATATGATATCGACATCATCACTGATGTGGCCCCAGGCGCCGCACCGGCAACTGACATGTGAAACTTTGATGCAATGCCTAACGGCGGCCCGGTAAACGCGCAACGAACGCTCCATTCAACGTTGAACGCCATTACCGGAAATTGGGGGCATAAAAGTAACATGTAACTCAGGGGGTTTCCCATAACAGCACGTCAATTTTACCCTGATACGTTTTTACCTGTTTCAACTTTCTACAACAAATGGCGTCCAAACGGTACAGCAAGGAAGAGGTCGCGAAACATAACAAGCAGGGAGATTTGGTGCGCACTCTCAAGTCCTTTTGCATTCTGAAAGCTTACATGGTAATTATGGACAGTGGATCATCGTGGACGCCAAGGTGTATGATCTGTCCAAGTTTGCAGTCATGCACCCTGGGGGTCTATCCGTTTTGACTGACGAACAAGTCGGTACGAATGCATTGTTTCCAACAAAGGATATCCTCATGATCTCAATTACAATATAGCTGGCCAAGATGCTACTGATGTTTTCTTTGGTCTTCATCGCTACGAGGTTCTCTTAAAACCACAATACTCGAGACTGCAGATCGGTGTCATTGACGGGGAGGAGCAACAAATCTTTTCTCGCTCTCTTGGTGCTTTGAGCAAGGTGCCCTATGCTGAACCGACGTGGCTTACAGAGGGCTACTTTAGCCCATACTACAAAGATGTACGTTTCGATCTGTATGCCTGTTCCTCGCACTAACGATGCTTTAGCACCATCGTCGCTTCCAAGCTGAATTTAGAAAATTCGTCGAGACGGTCATCTTCCCGGACGCCCAAGCTCGTGAAGAAGATGGAAAACGACCCTCGCAAAGCGTTTTTGATGAGATGGCAAAGTTAAATATCATTGCGATGCGACTTGGGCCTGGAAAGCACCTACAGGGGCGCGTCTTAATGAACGGTCTTGTCAAGGCTGAAGAAGTATGATTTTATATTTTCTGTGGAGCTTTCGTTTCTAAAAAGTTTTTATCTGTAGTTCGATTACTTTTACGAGCTCATCATGGCTCAAGAGGTCGCGAAGATAAATGCGCGTGGGTACTACGATGGGTCGGGTGGAGGCACGTTCATTGGTAAGACTTGAGCCTTTATCCAGTTGGTATAAACCTATGTTCACCATTGCAGGCCTTCCTCCGGTCATGAATTTCGGACAGCCCGCTTTACGCGACCGGGTCATGGAAGACGTGTTCTCTGGCAAGAAGTTTATATGTCTTGCCATCTCAGAGGCTTTCGCCGGGAGTGATGTTGCTGGGCTCAAGACCTTTGCCAAACGAGTCAAGGAAGTTGGCCGAGATGGCTGGATCGTCACTGGAACGTAAGTTGTCCTGTCCTCTCAACTGCCAAGGATGCACTTCTAACCGTACGATGGTCCTCTCAGGAAGGTGTTTGATCTTTCATGGGCCCTCAATTTCGTGCTAATACCGGTAAATCAATAGAAATGGATTACGAATGCCACCTTCTCAGACTACTTTACTGTCGGGTGCCGCAATGATCAAGGTGGGATGGTTGTTCTCCTCATCGAGCGACAAGAAGGTGTGGAGACAAAGCCTATCAAGACGTCGTACTCGACGACAGCGGGCACTGGATTTATTACATTTGATAACGTCTTCGTCCCCTACGAGAACACCCTTGGTCCGGACAATGGTGGCCTTCAAGTAATACTTAGCAACTTCAACCACGAACGGTGAGTAGCTGTCTCTCTTCTTACGAAAATAATTAAAACCATAATTATCCAGTTGGGGCATGGCATGTGGTAGTGTCGGTGCCCAGCGGTTTGTTGTCGAAGAATGCCTCAAGTAAGGGTAAAGGGTAGCCATTCAAACCTTCAAACTTATTGACTTTGTTCTTTTCACTTTAGGTGGGCAACTCAACGCCAAGTCTTTGGGAAACCGCTCACTTCGCAAGCCGTGATTCGTTCCAAGTTGGCGGCCATGATTGCTCGTGTAGAAAGTGCACAAAACTGGGTTGAGAACGTCACTTACCAGATGACAAACATGAGTTACAAGGATCAAGCATCATATTTAGCTGGGTGAGGCGAAAATTTGTGGGCATCATCGCATATCTGATATTTTTGTAGACAAATAGCTTTTGTAAAGAAGTACTGCACGGAAACTGCTCAAGAAACTGCCAAGGATGCAGTCCAGGTACTTCTAAGTTCCGTTCTCCCATTTCATGACGCCTACCGACCTCACCCAGATTTTCGGTGGACGTGGTATCACGAAAACAGGTGTGGCTTTAGCACCTCCTGTCTTTGGCCTTTACTGATGATGTTACAAGGTATGGGTCGTTATATCGAGCACGTAAGTTTCTCGTTCGCTGTACGGTCTTCTCGAACGATCTAATGGTCACCCCACGCCCAGTATCACAGAACAGTTCCCTTCGACGCGTGAGCATTTTCTCCTCTTGTGTTAATGTTCTGCTTATAATTAACTGCTTTCCAGAGTCCTTGGAGGAGGTCTGTTTCTTTTTCGTCTCCTTTTCCTGCTGACTGATTCTCGTTGAACAGCGGAAGACGTTTTGGGGGACCTTGGAGTGCGGCAGGCGCTTCGGAAGATGCCAAAGAATGCTCGCCTCTGAGCCATTTTCTGTCTATCGTGGCCGCATTAAGTACACTTGAGCTTGAAGTTCTACATGTACTACCTCAATCCATTTGTCATTACTCGTTAAGAGTCCTCGCAGTGACTCCGAAGACAGGTACTAGCTACTAGTACTAAGGTATTTTCGATGTATGTCAGATGCAATGTACACATATTTGCATAAATACGATTGTGTTGAAATCATCTCCGATTTATGCGGGGAGGTTTCAATGAACGCCCACAAGATTTGTCACCTCACTCTGGCAGAACATTACAACGTTAACCCACTGTTAACATCGGAATGGAGAACAGCGTTTTGACTCTATACAGTAAAGAGAACGTGGCCAAGGTATTTACCAAAGCTGAACTTCACTAAACCTTAGTTCTAACATTCATTCAAATTGAAAGCACAACAAGGCAGAAGACTTAGTGAACTATTGTGCATATTGCCCTTCACCCCTGTCTAAATATCTTCACAGTGGCTGATTGTTAATGGCTCCGTCTACGACCTCACGAAGTTTCTGTCTGTGCATCCTGGTGGACGTTCCGTGCTTCTAGACAAGGAAATCGGTGTGTCTTGTTATATCCGCGTCCTGTCATCTATACCAAAAAAAAATATAGCTGGAAGAGACGCGACGAAGATATTCCACAGCCTCCACCGCTCCGAAGTGCTTCACAGGCCGCAGTATGCTCGTTTCAATATTGGAAGTGTCAAGCCAGAAACAGAGCATGCGCCTATCAAGCTGGCGAGTGCCGATTCTCATGTTCTCTACGCAGAACCAATATGGTTGACTCCTGGATACCATTCTCCCTACTACAAAGACGTACGACTTCCAGCGAAGTGCGTCTCGATCAATCGTACTCATCAGACTGATCACAGCATCATCGCCAATTCCAGACCGCTATGAGGAACTTTGTTGATAATGTGGTCTTTCCTGATGCACAGGCTCGTGAAATGGATGGAAAGATGCCATCCAAACACGTGGTTGAAGAGATGGCGCGCCTAAATATCATTGCAATGCGATTAGGCCCTGGAAAGCATCTTGAAGGACGCGTCCTAATGAATGGATTGGTAAAGCCTGAAGAGGTTAACAACTCGTGCTCCCAACTTCTTTTCTGTCATGAGTTTAATTTCGTCTTCACTAGTTTGATTGCTTCCATGAGTTGATTATCGCTCAAGAATTGGCTCGGATACATGCACGAGGCTATAGCGACGGATTAGGAGGTGGGACATGCATTGGTAAGGACAGCTACAGCCTATCTCTTTTTTATGGACCAAACACTGTTGTAGGATTGCCCCCGATACTAAATTTCGGGAAACTCGCCTTAAAAGAAAAGATCACTGCTGAAGTATTGGACGGCAAGAAGTTCGTCTGTCTTGCTGTCACAGAAGCCTTCGCGGGTAGTGACGTGGCTAGCCTTCGCTGCCGTGCTGCACGTGTCAATGGCGAATGGGTGGTGAATGGAACGTAAGGAGATGTATACTTGCTCCGTCTACTTCGCTAGAGTATTGACTAGTTTACCACAGAAAGGTCCGTATCGCTTCTCCATATCGTCACCAACATCGGTTGAAGGCATCTGAAAGAAATGGATCACAAACGCTATGTTCGCAGACTATTTTACTGTCGCTTGTAGAACGGAAAGCGGTGGCTTAACGGTCCTCGTTATTCCACGGGGCGACGGTGTAGAAACGAGGCCTATAACGACTTCGTACTCCATCTCTGCTGGAACAGCATATGTCACATTCGACAATGTCCACGTTCCCATTGAAAATATTTTAGGTGATGAAGGGAAGGGTTTACAGGTCATTTTGAGCAATTTTAATCATGAGCGGTATGTGCATTTATATTGGGACGATTTTTCATTCATTATCTGTATTACCAGATGGGGGATGACATGCGGAGCTGTGTCTGCACAGAGAGCAATTCTTGAAGAGTGTCTGAAGCGAGTGCGTTGCTTGAATGAATCGTTTTATGCCTAAACTCTTCACCGCAGGTGGAGCGTGCAAAGGGAAGCCTTTGGAAAACCCCTCGCATCTCAAGCTGTTGTCCGCTCAAAGCTTGCCTCTATTATCACCCGTATTGAAAGCTCTCAAAGCTGGCTTGAGGCTGTCACCTACCAAATGACCCATATGGATTATAATCAACAGGCGACGCATCTGGCGGGGTGAGGGCGACATCGAACATTGCTTTACCTTCCTTTAACAGCCTGATCTGCAGTCAAATCGCTTTCCTCAAGATGTACACGACACGTGGAATCCAAGATACTGCCAGAGATGCTGTTCAGGTCAGCTCGCCTTGCTTTGTCTTTCTGTTTCTCACACTTTCAATTGACAGATTTTCGGCGGACGCGGTGTCACTCGTTCAGGCATCGGCAAATTCATCGAGCATGTGAGTCCTTTCACACTGGCTGTGCTCATCAACGCTGACTTTGTATCCAAAGTATCACAGAACATTGCTTATCGACGCTGTAGGTGGTGGTGGTTCGTGTCCAGCTTTTTATGGTCTTTGAACAGGTATTCAACAAGTTCTTGCAGCGGAAGATGTATTAGGTGACCTTGGTGTGCGCCAGGCGTTGAGGACGATGCCGAGAAGTGCTCGCCTGTAATATGTACTTTTGCAACACTCAATGGCATATCAGATTTGAAGTCGGGCTTCGGTTATGCAACCGGAGGGAATCAAAGATCTTTTAACTCTGGACCCGTTGTGCCCGGGGCCGTTTCACACACAATGCTGATTTCGCCGTCGGAGAACCCATCAGTCACTGTTACCTGGTGCCCTTCAATCAAATACCTTGTGCTAACTGCAAAAGGCTGCAGAAACTCTTCCACAATGGCCATCAAAGAGTTTACCAAGGCGGAAGTCGCAAAAGTACGCAAACCTTCATTGGCACAGACTTTATCTTAATACATGCTTCAGCATGTGAAGGCGGGTGACTTGGTATGTTCCTCGAATGCTACATTCCGTGCTATGCATCTGAAAGTGCCTGCAGTGGATCATTGTCGACTCGAAGGTGTTCGACTTGTCAAAGTTCGGGTCATTGCATCCAGGGGGTCTCTCGGTTCTCTTACAGGATGATGTCGGTGAGAGCCTATCCTGTTTAATACCCAGAGAGGTTTTTTAGGCAGATTTATACAGCTGGTCAGGATGCAACGGATGTATTTTTCAGCCTTCACCGGTATGAGGTGTTAGAACGACCGCAATATGCACGCTTCCAGATCGGAACTATCATGGGAGAGCAGCAGTCCATCTTCCCTCGCCCCCCAGGTGCACTGAGCAAAGTCCCGTACGCAGAGCCGACATGGCTGGCGGAAGGGTACCACACCCCGTATTACAAAGATGTGCGTTTCTTCTTGTCTTGGGTTGACACATCTTTAAGCAACCGTCATGTCTGTAGCATCACCGAGCCTTCCAGAAGACTATCAGGACTATAGTGGACGACCTAATTTTTGCAGATGCACAGGCTCTTCAAGAGAAGGGAAAGATGCCAAGCAAGAAAATCTTTGAAGAATTCGCAAGATTGAACATCCATGCTATGCGCCTTGGCCCCGGTGATCATCTAAAGGGACGGGTGCTTATGAATGGTACTGTGACACCAGAACAGGTGCGGTTAAACTTGAGTTATGCGGTCAACTTACAGGCGGTTACTTCTCCAGTTTGACTGCTTCCACGAATTGATCATGAGCCAGGAGATGTCACGTATCCATGCACGAGGCTATCATGACGGAGCAGCTGGGGGAACATTGATTGGTCTTCCTGCGATAAAAAATTTTGCTCGACTCGGTCTAAGAGAAAAGGTTCTAGCAGAAGTATTGGACGGTAAAAAGCTGGTATGTCTAGCGATTAGTGAGGCGTTCGCAGGAAGCGACGTTGCAGGCACGAGAACTTTTGCGAAGAAGTCTGCAGATGGGACTTACTATACTGTTACTGGTGAGTATATCCAGCCGCATTGAATGTATAGCGATCAATACTGAAATATATACAGGGACAAAGGTGTGGATCATGATAAACTACCTAAATTTGAGCACTGACGATCGTTCTCAGAAATGGATTACGAATGGACACTTTGCTGACTATTTTGTGACCGGTTGCCGAACTGATAAGGGCATGGTGGTCCTCCTTATTGAACGCGGTGAAGGCGTCGAGACCAAGCATATCAACACATCCTACGGCCCCGCTTCTGGGACAGCCTTCGTAATATTTGATCAGGTGAAAGTCCCTGTAGAGAACACGCTAGGGCCGGATAACGGTGGAGGACTGGTCGTTATTTTGAGCAACTTTAATCATGAACGGTTGGTACGCTTGACAGGTGCAATCAATACCTTTCTGACCACCTTGCTATTCAGATGGGCGATGTGCTGTAGTAGTCTGGGTGCTCAACGTCTCATCGTTGAAGAATGCTTGAAGTATGCCGTCCGTTCTTCGTCTCTTTGATTTTCGTGACTAACAGAACAATAGGTGGACGACACAGCGCAAGGTCTTTGGTAAACCTTTGAATTCCCAAGCAGTTATCCGATCTAAGTTGGCCTCGATGATCGCACGTGTCGAAAGTGCCCAGGCTTGGCTGGAGAGTGTCACGTACCAGATGTGTCAAATGAACTATAGGCAACAGTCTACACTCTTGGCTGGGTGAGTCCACATCCGCATTACTGGTGCAGATTGAACATTGACAGAAATTATCATTCTAGACAAATTGCTTTCCTGAAAAAGTATTGCACGGAGACGGCGCAACTGACTGCCAAAGACGCGGTACAGGTTCGTCGGGAATTTCCATTCGTGTGTTGCCTTGAATTACTAAATTCACATGCGGAAAAGATATTCGGCGGAAGAGGAATTACAAAGACAGGTCAGTGCACACTTTCCTTTTAGAACTTTGCTCATTTCAAATCAGGCATGGGACGATTTATCGAACACGTCTGTTGTCTTTCATCTATAGCTAGATTCCATATTGACCGCAATCACAGTATCATACCACTATATCCTTTGACGCGTGAGTTTTTAGGACGAAGTCTTGCATCTCAAACTGACATGGTATACCTTCCCTTGTAGGATCTTGGGTGGGAGTGAGTTCTTGACCCAGCACGAGATATGATTGATGCTAAATGGATGATCTAGCTGAAGACGTCCTCGGAGATCTCGGGGTTCGACAAGCTTTGAAACAAATGCCGAAGAATGCTCGCCTGTAATCGCTTCTGTGTAGACCAAATTGTATAGACTTGTATAGAGAATCGAGATTTGGGGGCTTTGCACGCCGGTTACTTACTACCCGATAAGATAATCGATATCTCCTCCACGTGCACAATACCCCAAGTAGGATTCTGATGATTGGCAGAATTCACATGTAAGACACCCATCGCAAGTTATATGATCCAAATACGCTCTTGAGTAGGTTACGTTTTCCTTCCCTCCTCGGTCGAACTGGAATGGTGTCTCAGGAATTAAGAACATATACTCGCGAGGAGATCGCCAAGGTACGATCCATGCCTTAAGACACCTAAGCTGGCACTGATTACTTTGACAGCACAACAGGGTTGACGACCTTGTACGTGATCACACAGGGAGCTGGGATTTCATTGAGCAGGCCTTTTATAGTGGATCATCATTGATGGAAAGGTCTATGACATTACCAAGTTCAAGGATTTGCACCCAGGCGGGACTTCAGTCTTCTTGGACGAGGACATTTGTTCATGTACTCCCAACTTGTTATTCAAGATGTCTGCTAAAATATTGACAACAGCTGGCCAAGACGCGACCGAGGCTTTTTACGGACTCCACCGACACGAAATAATCACAAAGCCTCAGTACGCCCGCCTTCAGGTAGGCGTTGTAGACGGAGAGAAGAGTGTCATCCATGGTCGTATAGTGGGAGAGCTGAGCAAAGTCCCATACGCGGAACCCACTTGGTTGTCAGATGGATACTTCAGCCCGTATTATACCGAGGTGATCATAACATGCTTTGTGATTCAACGGCAGGCTAATTGATGGACTTGTAGAACCATCGGAAGTTCCAAAAAGCCATCAGAGCGTTCGTCGATGAAACAGTAGCGCCTGACGCCATCGTTAGTTGCCTTGTGTTTCTTACGAAACTTAAGAAGAGAAACTCATGCTCATTAGGCCAGAGAAGCGGATGGCAAACCGCCTAGTAAGAGCGTCATCGAAGCGATGGAGTGGGCTAACATTGCTTCCATGTGTGTTGATGAATTCCTCACCTGTTTGCCTTCCAGGAAGCTCAACATCCACGCCATGCGCATGGGACCTGGAAAACACTTGAAGGGTACATCAACATCCCACCCTCTGCACTTCTTTTCTTACCACTGATTTGGCAGGATTGAAATTAATGAACGGCCTGGTGACTCCTGAAGAGGTTAGCCCGATCTGCTGCTTGTCGACGCCCTTTTCTCACATTTCATCAGTTCAATTACTTTCATGAAGTGTGTAATTCATAGGACTTCTGATCTTCTAAAAAGCTGAAGTACCGAAAGCTCATCATCACCCAAGAGTTTTCCCGATGTGGCCAACGCGGTTACGGAGATGGTGTGTGCATTGTTTCTATGGCAGGAGAAAAGTGTACATATATTATACAGGCATGATGAGTGGGTCAGTTATAGGCCTTCCACCTGTTCTCAATTTCGGGAGTGCCGAAATCAAGGCAAAGGTAGTCCCAGATGTCTTGTCTGGCCGCAAGCCCATTTGTCTAGCCATCTCTGAGGCCTTCGCTGGGAGCGATGTTGCTGGTCTTCGAACCTCGGCTGTCAAGACCGAGGATGGTAAATATTGGATTATCAACGGAACGTGAGCGTCATTTTTCATAAATTCCATCATCAACCCCTTGCATCTAATTTTTTTTGGCCTTGGACGTCTCTGACACACACTAATTCTTCAATCAATCTACTACAGGAAGAAATGGATAACAAATGGAACGTACGTGCTACGCTTGTCGTCCCAGTTTCTCTGTTCATTCGAGTTTTAGGTTTGCACACTAGTACGTCGAGCGAGACAGGCATTTCAAAACACTGGCTTACAAGAAATTTGATCTGATCAGTTTTACCGTTGGCTGCAAGACAGAGGTTCGTTCGCCTTTCGTCTGTCGGCTGCCACGTTCTCATCAGAACCACATTTTTTAGGGCGGCTTTACTGTTATTCTTGTCGAGCGAGGGGACGGAATCGAGACGAAGGCCATCAAGACAAGTTATGTATGTCGCACAATGCCTTGCAATCCGTCCCACAAGTAGCATTGACAACTCCGCGGGTCGTCTAGTCCCCATCAGCAGGAACGGCATTTGTTACCTTTGATAATGTGAAAGTTCCTGTCGAGAACACTCTGGGCCCCGAAGGAAGTGGTATTTTCGTCATGTTGAGGTATGACTCCATCCTCGCCTTGATGCAGCTTGGGAGACTTATCCTTTTTATGTAGTAACTTCAACCACGAACGATGGGTCATGTGCTGTTCATCTGCTCGATCCCAACGCTTGATTGTGGAAGAATGCCTCTTGTGAGTTCTGGATTCTGATCTTCATGTGGTTCTCACATCTTGTGCAGGTGGGTGACTCAACGTAAGGCATTCGGAAAGCCCCTGCACTCGCAGGCGGTAATTCGAAACAAGCTGGCTGCTATGATCGCTCGGGTTGAGAGCACACAAAATTGGCTCGAGAATTTGACGTATCAGATGAACAATATGGTCGGCATTTTCCTCCTGAGTGTTCCCTGCCTCTCTGACATGGTTATTTCACTAGTCCTACAAACAACAGGCATCGAAATTGGCAGGGTATGTTGAACTACTTTATTTTTATCCGTCGCACCTAAACTTCATATAGCCCGATTGGTTTGCTTAAAATGCACGCCACACGATCGGCTCAAGAAACTGCGACCGATGCTGTTCAGGTACGTTCTTATTTTGAACATTATAATGAGCATGATTTCATTCGTTAAATTAGATTTTTGGTGGACGTGGGATTACTAAGACAGGTGTGTAGGATTGAACTATTACATCATGTATCCTCTTGACGCTGGCTGCAGGCATGGGTCAATTCATTGAGCATGTAGGTGTTTTTCCGTGGTTCGCCTGCGTAATTGACCATCATACGACACCCAGTATCACCGCACTGTGCCTTTCGATGCGTAAGTAGCAAGCTTAATCGTGGCCATTCGACATTCTAATTCTTTTTTTCTAGAATTTTGGGAGGAGGTAAAGGAACGGTTTTATTTGTACTTGGCTCGATTTCCTGATCACTTCCACAGCTGAAGATGTGTTGGGTGATCTTGGTGTTCGCCAGGCAATCAGGAACATGCCCAAGGACGCGAGATTGTGATCACAAATGTAGAAGACACTTATTTCTTTCGCCACTAGAAACACACTATTTCATTACATACCATTTATTATCTGCATCAATGATAAATATGTATATTATCGACGTTCGCCCCATGATGTCTTCGGAATGACGCTAGCGCCAATGCCTGTCGTGGTGGCGACATACCCAGAACCTGTGGGCTTCCATCCAAGCCATTTAATCAAGACATTCTTGGCAAATATTTCTCCGAATCCAAGCATAACTCCGTTAACGAAGGGTAGAAACACGTTGATAGCAACGGAAGAGAAGAGCGCCTTCACGCGAGTGCGTGTTGAAAGCGTGGAATCAAAGATGGCGATAGTCGCTGAAAGAGGGGAGGTCGCGGATTGTGGTGCAGGCTGTCGATGAGACGGTGAGGGGGTCTCTGTGCGTTCAGGGTATTCTAGGGAAGGATAGGATGAGGTCACGGATGCGTGTATATCTTCCCATTTCTGAGATTCGTCCCCGGTATCATCAGCCTGCGAGTGCGGTCGTGAAACTTCTTTATGAGTGTTGGTCGTAGATGAGGCAAGCTTCGCAATAAAGAGTTAATTTGAATCCCATAGCATACAAGGCGAGCTTACTTCGTTCGATTCAGCCGGCAGAGGATTTGACCGTGCAGGGGTTTGTGATTGAGACTCTGCAGAGGCAAGCGTTGGTTGATTGCTCAACCTCGCTTCACGTTCTGTCGGCTTATTCTGAGGCTCGTCCGTGATACCAAGGACCCTGTGGCTCTCAGCCTCCTTTTTTTCAGCCGTTCGGACAGCCTCCCACCGCTGACGCTCCTTCTCTGCCTTTTCACGAGCCTCTGCAGATTGGGCGCGCCAAGCCTCGACCTGAGACTCATATTCGGCCTTCCACGGGTCGTCTGTGGGGTCAGAAGGAACTGTGTTCTCGGGAAGCGGTTCAGTGGAGGCTGGAACTATCTCCTTAGACGAAGATTCTGCTTTCACAGGAACGTGTACAGACTGGCGACGCGAAGGCGGTGGACTAAATGCCTCACCGAGAGCAGACTAGGCGGAGAGTTTAGATATTGAAAGCAGCATTTATGATGAATGTACCTGAAGGATATCCTCGGGCACAGTGTGGGCTGAAACTATCTTTTTAGACGATGGTGCTGCTTCCTCAGAGAAAACCTGTCTAGACTGGCGACGCGAAGGCGGCGGACTAAATGCCTGATCAAGAGCGGACTGAGCGGAGAGTTAAGATATGGAAGGCAGAGTTTATAATAATGAATATACCTGAAGGATATCCTCAGGCACGTCGTTTCCAAGTGCCATTGAAACTGAGATGTGGAAGGAAGGAAGGAAGGAAGTTTTAGAAGATTAAGCCTGTTCAGACGCCTCGTCACGGTTGCGTGATTATTTGATCCTCATAACGTGACAACCTGAATTGCTGTAACGATTCCATTCGATTCCAACAAGTTACAATGGTCTCTAGCAATTTTCGGACCACGAATACTCTACTTGGATACTCACTGCATTTATCAGCATCTTCCGTGGGCAGATATTACCCTTCTGACCTACCAATAGTACTTGTGTTGGAAGAAGCTCTTGCGAAAGCTCGACAAGTATTCTATGGAACAGTTTACTCGGATGTACCTCCCCACTGACAGGTGCATTCGCAGTTCAGTCGATGCCATCATGCCTGTAAAAATAGGAAGCCACTGCGGCAGAGCCCACACATGCACGATGTGGTGATATTCATACACATGTTCTTTGAACAACTCACAAGCTAGGGTCGCAGAATCAGAGTGCAGAGCAGTCTCGCCTGATTTTTCTTGATCAAACTTGAAGCCTCGAAAACTTGACCAGGTTGTCTGATTCCAATGTTTACTGTCTCCTCCAAGTAGGTTTCTACGCGCCTGGTCTAACTCGTTGATGTTTGCCATTTGGTTAGAATAAGATCTTGGGAATTTGGATGCTTGTTGAAAGTCGCATTCAACTACTTATCTGATGACTTTACGAATTTGCTTCCACTCTGAAGCCTCTTCATTCTCCATGGGCGGGAACCCGGGCCCCAAATCAACGTCTGAGCTTTAGCTGATCATCTGCGATTCAGATAGAAGGTGGCGTCTAACCTGACCAGCTGGTATACGCAAGGTTTGAACCATGTGATGACATTGCGTGGCACGCGCTGAGCGCATCTTCAGACCACACGCGATTTAAATCTGATTTATATTAATAATAATAATCCCCGACCCTGTCTGCGTCATAGGAAGGCCCAAGCAACGTGGTTTGCAGTCTTTTTGCCTCATGTATGGCGCCTTGACTGATGATGGACACGTAATATCTAACCTCCAAGAAACGATATGTTATCAGCCTCATATTCTCGGTGCTCATTAACGTTGTGCGATCGATGTATGGTCGAGCAATATTTATCTTTTACTGATTTTGGGAGCTCTGATAACAGGTTTTCAGCCCATGATAATCTGCAGTTTCCTTATCTACAATACTTAATAATTTGAGCAAGTTTTTTTCGACTCTCAAAAGGTGACTGGGCACATGACTGGCACGTTTTAAACCCGTGCCCACCAAAGCCCGTGGAGGTCGCTGTCTTCATTTACTTGCTTGGCATGCACTGCTTTCGGACCGCGAGGCATCTGTTGGCGCTGAGAGAAGTCAACCTTGAACCTCTCTCGTGACCACCTTGGACCGCTCTAGTTAACGTCGAAATGTTTGGCACCCGGTTAAACAATGTGTAAAATGACGGAAGCTTCGGAACCACATACGGATTTGCTCAGGGCACAAGTTCGCGATCTGTTGTGATTTGGGAGGCAATTCCCATTCCAATCCAGTGCCGCGGAACTGCCTATCGCGTGACCTGTGAGTCCCTTGTGTCGCTCTCTCCTCCAACGCTTGTATAAATGGGTGAGCCCATATGACTATTCTTGTCCATTGCTACCCCCTGTCCTGACTTGTTTGTTCCCTTCATCTGCCATCAACCCATTTTCGAAAAAAAGAAAACTATATTCCTCGATCGTTCACGCTTCCAAATATGTGTAGCCAAGAAGTGTAATTGTCATTTCTTCCTAGATTGTCAAGTTGCGTTCATGACCATTATTTTCTGCAGATTTGGCGATTGGTACAGAGGATGTGGCGTAAGTTAGATAAAGTTGTTTACTCTTCCCGTCACCTCCTCAAACATTTCTGAAACACCAAGCATTTCGTCATGGCCTATTATTCTGGAGAGGTCACTGATTGTGGCTCACAATATTGCAAAAATAGTGCATCGCATGTACATAGGGCGCCCAATTGTCGTTGTCCAAGTGTCAGGCTCTCGCCTTCAAAGCGATGTAGAAGCTAATCTTTACTTTATGCAGACATGGACCGATAACCGACGCATTCAAAGCATGTTTCATCATATATGTGACCAATGCAAGACTGCAGCACTCGACCGTCTGACTGGACGACGTTGACGCAGGGACCAACAAATCTATACTCTTTTGTACCACCACCTCGAGCTATCCTCATGTCATTGAGACGTTTGTCCGCATGTAACTTAATAGCCACACGTAATATCTATCGCATGTGAATTCTGCATGCCACTCTCCGTTGGTCCTTGCACTACGTAGGAGTTCATGAAAAATATACGATCGCCGGACCCTGGTAATCTGGCTAGTTGAAATCCTAGAAGTCCCAACGAAAACAACCACGATGTTTGTACGTGGCATGATTTTGCACGATCCGGGCAACGTTCGACCTCCGCGAAAGCTGTTAAAATCGTTTTCCCCCACGTTTGATAGGTTGCCTAGTACCGCGTTTACCTGCAGGCCCGCTTTTAAGTTGTGTCATGCGATCCTTGTGGTCCTCTTCACTGTCATCGCTTGAAGACGCTGAAACTTTTTGTTTGAATTTTTTAGCAGGTCTGGGGGAAGAAGAGTCTGAATCAGGGTTGTCTTTGGACTCGTTAGGTGCCATAGGAGATACAAGAGTGGTATGGTTTGAGGCCGAAACGCCAGAAGTTGGCTTCGACTGTCCACGGGGCATTTCTTCATACATATCGTTGTCGTCACCTTCAGACTCTTCCGTGGCTGAGTTGTCATTGCCGATCGGTGGTCTTAGAGATCCTTTATTTTCCACATGCGACGGCTGTACATCTGGTTGCATGATTACCTTTACAGGCTAGTTCGGCTGAGGTTAAACTTCTACAAGCTCTTTTCTCACCTCGACGGCATGGACAGTCTTTAAAGTAACTTTTTCAAGCGCGGGCTCCGGACGCACGAAGTGAGGAATAAGGTCTGGTTTTTCAGCAGTCGAAATTACAGGTGCTGAAGGTCAACGGACATAAGATGAAGTATCCCAACATACAATTCGTACGCACGTAATTCAGGAATAAAATTGAACATGGCAGTCATGCGGCGGAGCGTAGAAGCCATACGAGGCTTTGATAGAGCGTTCTTGATATGCGTATCAACTGACCTCCTGGCAGTTCGTCCCAGCTTGTCAGAAGCCTGTGCGACAACAATCTTCTCAGCGCCACGAAGAATACACACAGCCAAGACTTATTGACCTTCTCGACATCGACATCTGACAACTCAGTGATGGCTTGGGGAGAAGAGAAAGCCAGATGGTTCAAACTAAGAAGCGGGAAGATCAGGTGCTTGGATATGATATCAGCGCAGGCCTTGTGTCCGAGGAAACATGTTTCCCATCTCCATTTAAAGGTCTCGTACTGGAGTTCGAAAGCCAGATCCTGAAATGTGTTCGAAAGAGCCCAAGCACTTGATACAAATTACAGCTCACGGCGATGGTGGATTGAACTATCTTGAAAGAAACGTCAGAAACGGCACCTAAAGTGTGAGCTCTGGAAAGTAGTTTAAGCGTTTCTGTTCTCCAGACATCTTCTTCCGAAGTTTCTGTATCAGGGGTTGCTGACGTAGGGTTGCAATACCGCCAACGCCGCGCAAATTGCTGGCTTGTTAGGACTGGTACGTGCCGACATCAGTCGGGGAACTATCAATAATCTCAATATTACCTTCTGTCCAAACTGATTTTGTGTCAGTCAATAGCACGCAGCATGAGAGATCCACGGTATTCGAACAGAATTTCTGAGCCCCACGTTTAGAACCCAATTTTGCGAAAGCAGTTACGGGAACGAACGAAAAGGTATGGGGTCGATGTCTGGCTGTCGGATTTTGCAAGCCACTCTTTGCTTAGGAGAAGCTTAGAATGCTCCTAAGATGGACATGTCAGACCCACGAAAACTGATAATTGAAGTGGAGCAGACCTCAGTGAATTGTTCCATGTTGTCGTGGGTAAACGAGAACAGAAGTTCCTCTTAGTGTGAAAGTAGATTGACACGGTCTTATCCAGATAGCTTGAGGTGAACACAGGAAACAAGCGTCGGTAGATTCTGAAAGGAGACTAAGTTGATGAGAAGGATGCAATCAGATCTGTGAACTGAACAGCACTTCAAGCTTCAAGTGTTGTTCTTCGTATGTGCAAATGAAAAAAAAATATGTAGTATTTACTTGATGAGTGACGAAACTTGCGCTACTACTGTCTGTTTCGGCAACTGCCGTCTTCGTTCAACTGTAACGTCGACGATCCATCATACAAATGGCCCCGCATACCTGAAGGCTGGTACACGAGTGGCTCCAGAGTCGCCCTTACAAAAACCCATGAACCTACGTTAACATCGGCTCTTTTCTACACAGCCGTAGAAGGAAACAATGGACTCTGAAGAAGGCGAAATACTAGAGACAACCGGAGATGGCTACGACCCCGCCCTTGAATGGCCTGGGGAGCCTTTGATCACCTCATATCCCTATACACCCAGCTACAGTGGAGACCCGTTGGTCCGTGTCCCCGCTCTTCGACCCCATCAGCCGACTTTTCGCCTCATCGTTCTTCGAAGTTCCATCTTGCCTGCCAAGCACACTCTCGGGGTCATAGATGGCCATTCTGAGATACAATTCGGTCGCGATGTCGTCCCCTCTGGTTCCACAACTCCGAAGATACGCCTCAAGGAAATGGAAGTCTCGAAACTGCATGCCACGGCATATTGGGATGCGAGTAGACAGGAGTGGGGTGTCGTGGATATGGGCTCAATGCATGGGACATATCTGCAGTCTGCTACTTCAAATGAAGACAGTAGTGGAGTCAGGCTTTCTCCCGCAAGGCAGGCCAGCATTCCGAAGAAGCTGAGTCATCTAGACCGGTTGACGATAGGTGGAACCACATTCCTCGTACACATGCATCAAAACTGCATCCCATGCGAAGAATGTCAGGCCAACGGGCAAAACGAAATTCCACTGCACCCTGTCTCAAAGAGTTCTAAACCAGCTGTACCAGAACCAGTCAAACGTGCAGATGGTTCTTATGCTCCAAAGGACCCCAAGAGGGCTCTGTCAATGCTCAAGCAATCACTTCTTACTCGGCACAGCGACTCTGGTGACCTCACACTCACCACCCTCTTCATGTAGTTGCCCCAACGCCGAGGAATCGCACAACGGGCCAAGGCCGACGAGAATGCTATGAGTAGACACCTTCGCCAGGGATCAAATGCCCCAGCTGCCAACGCAGCACGATTTTCAACGAAGGATACCATCGGAGGCAAGCCTGCCCAGAGACAGGCGCTCGGTGAAGTCACTACCATCGCTGTGAACCGCAAAGTCTGCCATCGATCCTAATTCATTATTTATGAGGCTGACATTTCCCATTCTAGGACGCGGGCAGCAAAATCAACAGCGGGAAAGAAAAGGAAGAAGTTGGTTTAAAGCGCGGCCGCTCGGATTCCACCACACTCCCTCAACGTATTCCTCTCGGCCCAGGTAGGGGTAAGGTAGCACCCCCTGTCGCTAACGTCGCCAGCGCCCGTGTCCAACCCACCCGCGTCCGGGTGCCTGCTATCACCAACAGGCGAATCACTCGTGTCACACCACCTATCGCTATTGCTCAAGAGCTCGAGGAAGTTTGCAATGATGATGCCCTGATAGCGATGGACATAGAAGAGGATATCGCTACTGCTGAAAGGGAAGCCGAGGAGGATTTATTGGCCCATGAATCCGAGGTCGAGGGCATGGTTGCCCTGGAAGATAGCGATGAAGACGAGGACACAGCACACATGCCACCTACAGCAAAAATGCAACGCATTTGGCCCGAAGTTTCGACAGACCGGAGAGTTAGGTATCAGCGCGAAGTGGAGGCCGTGCATGAAATGTTTGAGGATCGTGCCGACGTCTTGGACCCGTCAATGGTGTCCGAGTATGCCGACGAAATCTTCGAGTATATGAATGACCTTGAGGTTTGTGCTTACCTCTCTTCTTCATACGGGTAAACTTTATTTTCATCACAGGAGGAGATGATGCCCTCGCCGGACTACATGTCTGATCAGACAGAGATAACCTGGGAGATGCGGCAAACTCTTGTTGACTGGCTCCTTCAAGTCCACTTGCGTTACCACATGTTGCCTGAGACTTTGTGGATCGCTGTCAATATCGTGGACCGCTTCCTCACCAAACGTATCGTGTCGCTTGTGAAGCTTCAACTGGTTGGGGTCACCGCGATGTTTATTGCCGCCAAATACGAAGAAATTCTCGCACCGTCGGTGGAAGAGTTTGTGTTCATGACCGAGAACGTTTATCCTAGGGAAGAGATTTTGAAGGGTGAAAGGATAATGCTACAGACGCTGGAGTTCAGAGTTTCGCACTATTGCTCGCCATACAGCTGGATGCGAAAGATCAGCAAAGCCGACGACTACGATATCCAAACGAGAACCTTAAGTAAATTTTTGACGGAGGTTACTCTGCTCGATTACCGATTTTTGCGGGTGAAACCTAGCTTGGTAGCGGCAGTAGGAATGTACTGCGCCAGGAAGATGCTGGGAGGCGGCTGGGTGAGTTTGACTCTTCCTCTTATTCCTTTTTCTCCTAGGCGCACGCTGTTGCCTCATGGCGTTGGAGTTTAATGGCAATCATGTGACTAACCACGTTTTCAGGATGAGGCGTTTGTGTTTTACTCCGACTACACAGAGGAACAACTGGTTCCTGGCCACAACTTACTCATTGAGAAGCTCACGGAGCCCAACTTCTCGCGTCAGTATGTCTGCAAGAAATACGCCCACAAAAAGTTCCTCAAATCATCAGTGTTCGCAATCGACTGGGCAAGATCGCAGGTCAGCGGTGTCGCTGAGGGTATGCAGCTTGGGCCGTAATTGGTCAATGCCTTTATTCCTCATACCTTCCTTTTGCCGTCGTGTACTGTTCAACGCATCCATCATCCATATATCTCAAGCATTCATCCATTTCCACTTCGATGTGTCTTCCATATCTCTGTTGACTTATTCCTATTTTTCTGTTGGCTCCCCCATCATTTGCAATTGCATTGATACAGTTTATTTTCTGGTCAGAATTTCCCCTCCTTGCTTTCTATTGCTGTCGACCTCTCCTTGCCTTCATTTAAGGCGCCATTCCCTTCATTCCATTCCCTCCACCGTCAGGGCTCCCGCCCGAGAGCTAATGCCTCAAACACCGAAGACACTATGTCCACCCATGTCCTCATGATCTTTCACGTTTATGTCCTTCCTCTGCACACCATCATTTCATTCTTTATGTCTAATGCCTCACTCCGCCTCGGAACGTCTCTCCCTCTTGATTCATATCTCTCCTCTCTCTTAGTTTTTGTCTAAAAGTCTGATTGCCTCACATTCCGCACGCATCACGCATGTACTGGAGATCCACTCGTTCCTTTCGTTCCTCCTCCACATTTGGTTCATTGTATATATCCCAGTTACTTTGACCGCCTGTACATGATATGCGCAGGGCGCCAGCCACGTATTTATTGTCTCGGTTGCCACGTCTGTGATATGCAATGAGCAAGATTCGCCTATAAGTACCGACCCGACGGGCGAGGAAGAGATTTCCCGGGCCCTCCTTCGTCAATCACCGGATTCAGATTTATCACATGTGTCGGAGTGGGGTATTTCATGAAACGGCACTATCGACATCCCAATTCGCAATATACCTACCACAATGTCTAAAACTCTCTCGTTCAAAGGCCACACTGTAGTCATTACTGGTGCGGGCGGCGGGCTTGGAAAGACGTACGTGCGCTTGGCCCTGAATTGATTTGGCAACAAAACGTCATCACAAACAATTTCTAGCTATTCTCTCCTTTTCGCATCACGCGGTGCCAATGTGGTGGTGAACGATTTCAATGCCGCAGCTGCACAGAAGGTTGTAGATGAAATCGTGAAAGGTACATAGTCTTCAATACCTGCGCTAATAACCACTAGGAGTTAATGCACTTTTCATAGCTGGCGGGAAAGCTGTGGTCAACACTTCATCTGTTACTGACGGTGTCGCTGTCATCAAGACTGCACTCGACACTTTTGGAGGAGTTACTATTCTCATTAACAATGCTGGTATCTTGCGCGATAGAGGGTGTGTACGAGCTTTGTCCATATGTTCAGCACTCTGGGTTGATCTTCACCTGCTTTTAGTTTCAAGAACATGACAGACAAAGAATGGGATCAAATTATCGAAGTGCACTTGAAGGGTGCATTTGCTTGCACCAAGGCTGCCTGGCCCCATTTCCGAAAGCAGAAGTTTGGTAGAATCATCAATACGGCGAGTGCTGCTGGGCTTTATGGTGCGTTTTATATTCCGACATGCCCATGCTGTTACTATATGATTCCTCAGGAAACTTTGGACAAGCAAATTACAGTGCAGCGAAGATGGGACTCGTTGCTTTCTCGAAAACGCTCGCACGAGAGGGCGCTAAGTATGGCATCAAGTCAACGGCGATTGCACCGGTACGACATTGCGTCTTGATTTTTTAGCACCCCTGACAGCGGCCTGCTTGAAGATTGCTGCGTCTGCCATGACAGAGACCATGATGCCCCCAGAAATGCTCGCTAATCTTAGCGTACGTCCGTTCATCGTCTTTTATTCCGGACTCTAACATCTCATTACGTATACCGATAGCCGGAGTATGTTGCTCCTTTCGTCGCTGCAATATGCCATCCAGATGGCCCAGACGCTTCAGGAAAAGTTTTTGAAGTTGGAGCCGGCTTTATTGCCGAAATACGATGGGAGCGAAGCAATGGTACTGTTTTCAAGACCGATGCAAGTTTCACCCCCTCTGCCGTCAAGGAGAAATGGTCAGAAATCACTGACTTTACTAATGCATATCAGTAAGTCGGCATGTATTGGCCTCAAAATCAGTATATTCAGTAACAAAATCAGCCCTATTGATGTAACCGACGTTGACTCGAAGGTATGTTAGCACCGTTCGGGTCTGGCGAAGGCTGTATCTTACCCTTACCTAGGGTAAGCTCGAGCTGGCTTCCAAACTTCCGCCAAACAAGCAATCTTCACCGGAGGTGCGCTTTGATGGCCAGACTGTAATTATCACGGGCGCCGGTGCTGGCTTGGGGCGTGCGTACGCACATATGTATGGCCGTCTCGGTGCAAATGTCGTCGTGAATGATGTCAGCGAGAAGGGTGCAAACGCCGTCGTGGATGAGATTGTCAAAGGTGGGATACAAGCAGCTCTTCAATATATCAGTCGATTGACTTTGTTGCCCTGCAGCTGGTGGCAAAGCTGCCGCTGCAATTTGCTCGGCTGAAGATGGTGACGCCATTGTCAAGGTCGCGCTAGAGAAGTTTGGCGGTGTACATGTCCTCATTGCGAATGCTGGTATTTTGCGTGATAAATCATTCTTGGCTATGTCAGAACAGGAGTGGGACATCGTTCTCGCCGTTCATCTTCGTGGAACCTACAAGGTACCCTAACTGTTTTCGTCCACGTCATACACAACTTGATCGTTATGATACAGTGTGCAAAAGCAGTATGGCCACACTTCCAGAAGCAAAAATTCGGCAGGATCGTCACGACATGTTCGCAAGTCGGTATATGTACGTTTCATAAGTTCCCAACAGCATTAGCCGTTCTGAACTCTCTTAGATGGTAATTTCGGTCAAGCCAATTACTCGACTGCAAAGGCTGGAATCACTGGCCTTACTCGCACTTTGGCCATCGAGGGCAAAAAGTACAATATCATATGTAACGTCATTGCACCGTCAGCAGGCACCGCAATGACGAGTACCATTTGGTAAATCAGTTTTTTGTCCCTGCCTTACAAAATCTAATATCGGTTCTTGCAGGCCGCAAGAGATGGTCGACGCATTCAAGGTTAATACATTTACTCATGCTCTTGTTGGTCCGTGCTGATTCAAATGTTTCAGCCGGATTATATTGCACCCCTCGTCGGATACCTCAGCAGTGCTGGTAAGCAACATTCTAGTTTGTCATGATTGTTGCAATTCACGCGACCACATGGTAGACAACACTGAAACGTCGGGATCTCTGTTTGAGGTTCTCGGGGGCTGGGCTGCACAGACTCGGTGGCAACGCGCGGGAGGCCATGGCTTCCCTCACACTAAACCGTACACCCCAGAAGATGTCGTCGCGAAGTGGGGTGCCATCACCAACTTCGGTGCGTTGGGTTGTCGCTTTTCCTGCGTTCGATTTTGAACCCTCAATTCTATAGATGACGGACGCTCGACACATCCCACCTCAACCGCAGAAGCCATGCAACAGGTATATGCTATCGTTTTGTGCGATACACGGTATTTAATACTTCATTGTAGCTCGTGGAGAACTTCAGCAACAAGGGCGATGATATGAAGGCGAAACTATAGGAGACAAAACTCATCGTATGGATGTAAATATGTAGACATTCTGTATCTTTATACTTCACTCTGGCTGTAATATCGTTTTTGTCCGATCCCCTGGACCGGGTAAGCTGTGTTTATCAAGGAATCCATATACATTACTTTCCCCGTCCCGCTGCATGTGATTTAAGTTTCCCATACAAGTCTCAGCGGCGGCTGTTCTTTCTTACCCACTGCCAGCATGTCCAACGCCAACGCCTTTGCCGACCCCGAAGACTCCCAACTTGTCGCCGATGCGAAAAAGGCTCATGTCGATTCTGTCGAGTACTCTTACACCGAGGTACGACCAATACCCTTTCCACTGAATACAGATTATATATGGCCACCCACAGCGCGATGTGATCTTGTACAATCTTGGCATAGGTGCGACAGAGCAGGAGCTGCAATGGACATATGAAGGGGACGACGCGTTTGCGGCTCTCCCCACGTTTGGTGTCGTTCCTCAGTTCGCTGCTTCCTCTGGTCTCTCATTGGACTGGCTTCCAAATTTCAACCCTGTGCGTACCTTTCTTAGCTTCTCATATACATTATAGTGAACAGTGTCGTATAGGCGAAACTGTTACATGGAGAGCAGTATCTGCGTATCAAGGCACCAATTCCGACGAGTGGGGAACTCGTAAACGAAGCACGGTACGTCATTGAGCCCCCACAGTTAAGCCTACTTATGCATATATATGTGTAGGCTCATGGAGGTACTGGATAAAGGGAAGGCTGCTGCAGTCACGACGATCGTTGAGACCCGCGACAAGAACACGGGGCAGGTTATCTTTGAGAACCAGTCCACTGTTTTCATTCGCGGAGCTGGTGGATTTGGTGGGAAGCGTGTAGGCAATGGTATGTGATTAAATTCAGTTTCATTTGGATTGTATTCATACATCCAAATGCTTAGACCGCGGGGCAGCCTCTGCAGCAAATGCACCGCCAAAACGGATTCCGGATGCTGTTATGGAAGAGAAGACAACGCCTTCACAAGCTGCATTGTACAGGTGAATTTGTGGCTAGCTGGTCTTTTTCGCAGAAATTGAACGAGTGCAATTCAGGCTCAGTGGAGATCTTAACCCCCTTCATGTATGTCCTCTTTCTTCCGTTACACGCCAGAAGGTTCACATGTTGCCTAGATTCTTCCCGAGTTTGCAGCGATCGGCGGTTTTGATAAGCCCATTTTACACGGGCTGTGCTCTATGGGCATTGTAGGAAAGCATGTTCTGAGAACTTTTGGAGGGTACTCGGACATCAAAGTGCGTTTTGCGGGGGTAGTGTATCCGGGAGAGACGATTATTACAGAGATGTGGAAAGAAGGTGGTAAGGTTATATTCTGTGAGTGCTTTATTGCTGTTATACGATGAGTATTAACGAAGAGGGGATAGCGGCAAAGGTTAAGGAGAGAGGAACGACAGTACTAGCGGCAGCGGCGGCGACGTTAGTCTCAGAAACCACCAAAGCTAAGCTGTAATTTACGCTATCATTATGTAATATATTCTTGCGCAAAGTAAAATCAAAATTCGGAAAAGCTTTCCAGGTTCCTCAACATGATTCCTCGCTCTGTCGCTGCCATATCCTCTCGCCTCCGTCCTTCGGCTACACGAACTGCCTTTCGCCTTACACGTGGCTATGCAACTGCGGGCAGCGAGCACACCGTCAGCATCCGTTGTCCAGCCTACATGTATTTTACTTGACCCGCTTGCAGATGACAGTTCGTGACGCCCTTAATGTAGCTATGGAGGAGGAGATGATCCGCGACGAGAAGGTATTTATCCTGGGCGAGGAAGTGGCCCGGTACAATGGTGCCTATAAGGTACGCGCTCTTGTCCCTCCTTCGGGCTGACCAACTTAGATTCTTCTCAGGTTACAAAAGGCCTGATGGACAAGTTCGGTGAAAAGCGCGTTGTAGACACGCCTATCACGGAAATGGGCTTCGCTGGTATTGCTGTCGGGGCTGCACTCCAAGGCCTTCGCCCAATGTACGCCATGCCACTTCCGTCTTAACGTGGATTATTTAAACTGACGTGCTTAATAGATGTGAATTCATGACATTCAACTTTGCGATGCAAGCAATTGATCAGATTGTCAATTCTGCTGGAAAAACATATTACATGTCCGGTGGTAACGTTCCCTGTCCAGTTGTGTTCCGGGGCCCGAATGGTGCAGCCGCTGGTGTCGCTGCCCAACACTCTCAGGATTACGCAGCATGGTATGGGTCAGTACCAGGTCTCAAGGTTGTAAGTCCTTGGAGTGCGGAAGACTGCAAGGGCCTGCTTAAGGTGTGTATTCGGTCTTCTTATCGCCAACCTTCGTCCCACCAAATCTTTTTCCAGTCTGCCATTCGCGACCCCAACCCGGTCGTGTTCCTTGAGAACGAGATGATGTATGGTGTCTCGTTCCCCATGTCCTCTGAGGCCATGTCCGACAACTTCCTCCTCCCCATCGGCAAGGCTAAGATCGAACGCGAGGGCAGCGACGTCACCATCGTTGCGCACTCGAAGATGGTCACACATAGTATGGAGGCTGCCGAGGAACTTGCCAAGGAAGGCATTAAGGCTGAAGTCATCAACCTTCGATCCATCCGCCCGCTTGACATCGACACTATCATAAAATCAGTTAAAAAGACCAACCGGTATGTTCCTCATCTTCAGACAAAAATATACTTACTAACGTATATCGCAGACTAGTCATCGTGGAGGGTGGTTTCCCGGCTTTTGGTGTCGGTAGCGAGATCTGTGCGCAGATAGTTGAGAGCGAGGCATTCGACTACCTGGATGCACCCGTTGAGCGTGTTACTGGTGCTGATGTACCTACTCCTGTACGTGATTATCTTTGACCAGAAGGGCTTCTCGTATTGATGATGTTTCTTTTTCAGTATGCCACGAATCTCGAGAACCTCGCATTCCCGGATACCTCAGTCGTAGTCAAGGTCGCCAAGCGCGCGCTCTATCGGACCAACTGAGTTCTCCACTTCGCACGTCCACCGTAACGACACTGCTATTTACTCATATACTTATGCCATCTTACATTTAGACCGTAATATCATCCTCTACTTGCACCAATTTTTCTGTTCGACTGAATTGGACCACATATACTAATATAGGAGTGATCCTTTCGAATTTGAAGATATCATTTCAATCCTGCCAAAGTGGAATACGTATTGCACATTTCAACCGTAACGACGCTACGAATCGATTCGTTCGTAATATTGAAGAGTTGCCGGGTATATATATCTAGAATAAATAGGTATGTAGGGTAGGGTATTATGTCCTAGGTGGGGTAAAAGGTTCTCAAAGCTGATGGCATGTCTGAATCTGATCGTTCATGTGCAGGTCTCGAGAAGACCAGATGGATCGGAGCCTGTGACAAGAATGGTGTGAGTGACAGCGAAAGCAGTACAGAACAACGTCGTACCAGGGTAGAACCAAAATGTGAGACCGAGAATTACATACAAACCTGAGGTAAAAACGTCAGCTCCCCGCATGTGTAGCGATTGAAAGTGACATACACATCAGAATCATGCCCTCTAGCCAATTGGACTTGCCATCTTGCACTGCATAATTGACAGTTAATACTGAAAAAGGTATGTTGTTTAGTTACAGGGCTGGGTGGGGGGCGACGTCTAAGTGGATTACCTGCCAAAAAGAGTGTGATGGATTCATATGTGTCGAAGAGGAGCGTTAGCGGCTTCCCGAGAATCCAGGCAAGAGTGACAATGAAGCTATTGAGCAAATGTATGTATGTCAGCAATACCCTTTTCACGGAGTTTTATTTTGACTCACGGAATGACAAAAAGTGCGATTTGCTGCAAAAGATAATCAGATCAGGCTGGTCTTTACGAAGAAGAGCAATTGCGTACAATACTGGAACCCACGGCAACACCGATGCTCAGTGTAAGCTTATCCTTAACGGAGACTGTCACAGCCGTGACGTGTTCTGCTGCATTTCCAACAATGGGGAGGAGGATGATACCGACAAACTCTTTGCTGATGCCCCCAGTGTCCGTCATACCATCGATAGAGTCAACCAACCACTCAGCAGTGACAGCAACGAGCTGGAGAGAAAGGAGATGTTGGCAGGATGTTCATTATGAGTGAGATACGCACCACCGTGATGACGGCTAATAACCCCAAAGTAGTCCAGAGGTTCATCTGAGGAACTTCTTCGTCTTCGTCTTCGTCTACCTGCGCTCTCTCCACGTCAGCTTTTGATGATCCTTCGTGTCTATGCGGCAGAAATTTTTGCTTGAGTTTCTTTACGGTCTCGTTGGGAGGTCGCGGAGAATATCCAACAGATTTCAGAACGTGTTCACCATGGTCTTCGTAGAACGACGTATGAGAGTAGAGCTGGAAAACAAGGTAGGCGCCGTAGACTGTACAGGCCATGCATCAGTCAGGTTACAGGAATCAGCTGTACAAGAGCTCGTACTGAAAAGGAGGATTATAGAGGCCTGGGGCAACATGTTAGTCGAAAATGCGTTAAGGCAATATGCGACGTACGCCACGACTCAATGACAATATATGAGCACCTTCTTCAGCATCGTCACCATCGGTAGAAAGGTGGTAAGCAGCAGGCAGTAGCACAGCGATGACGCTGATCGTCAAAAGCGAAGAGTTCAGTTGTGTAGCACCTGCAGAATTTAAATGAGCAAGCTGGGTTGAAAACGACAGTGAATACGCACTTGCCCCAAACCCCTGTTCGGAATATTTTAGGCCTCCGGCAAAGAAACACATCCCAAGGACAAGTACTGTAAAAGATAGAGGGTTAGATTTTTTAGAGCACTCGGCCACGATTGTGCTTACGTAGATTACTGAGGATTGAGCCAACCACTGTCGAAGGCATAGATCAGATCGGTTCCCTAATCGATCGGAGTAGAGTCGTTCAGCTCTTGGCGACTTACATGATGACTGCACCACTCGCAGCTCGCACTTGATCAGGGCAATGATCTAGGGCAATTTGTCAGACGAATTTCTAGCCAACGTGATACAACGTACAGATACTATGAGTTCAACCCTGCCGAGACATCATAAAGGGCGCTAAATGAATGCCGAACTCAATACAAAACTCACGCGTTCCCCTGAAGGGTATAATCAATGTCGCCACATCAGGAGAAAGATAATGAGCGCTTACCAGTGTGGCGTTTAGAAGACCCGCAAGGGTTTGTCCAACACGCATAGACAATTGGTCTGTGGCAAACGCAAGAAGCTTCGGTGGGTGTCAGAACTAGGTTGACGGACAAGCGTAGGTTGTTACCTTTGCCAGTGGAATTATAGCCAAGAAGGACGCTGGCAAGTGTCAGGACTTGATGGAATAGAGAACGCTAACGAAATCCCTACTAATAAATATGATAGTATCCCGATTTTTCATGTTCTCTTTTAAAGCAAAATGGAGGGCCCACTACCGAATAAATTTAGCAGGAATCCAATGAATCTAGTTTATACGCACAGAGACTGGAATAAAAACCAACAAAACGTTAAGCCCTATAGGAACCATCAGCTTCTTGCGAACAAGCGTAAAGTATTGCCTACATGAGGCGAGTACAATGGATTTGAAACTTGCAAGAAAACCAGGGGCTTCTCCCACTTTCTTTTTCGGGGTAAGCATTTCGGCCAGCGATTGAGTGCGTCGTCGGGTTGAGGAACGTCGGGGTTGTCCGTTGTCAAGTCTTTCAGGTTCCTGGATTGTCGTGCGTCTGCGAATACCATCTTCACTGTCATTGAGTATAGAAGGGGTGTCGACTGAGCTGCGTTCCGTTGATTCAGGCTCTTGGTTCTCGACAGATAACCCAGTTAAGGATTTCGGGCTAGCAACTAGTTCGTAAGATGCTGTGAATCTATGAGCCTGTGCTGTAGTTCAGCGTCTTGGCAAATTGACTAACCCATTGTAAAAGGCGTGGAACGGAAAGCGAGGGTATAAAGTTGTGGAGTCAGTGGTGCAGGTTGGTCGCGACATCCAACTTTATATATTAGGAAGAACCATTCAACATGTGGCAACAATATGATGGCTGGCTGTGCTGGCCCTTGGCATCACAGATGAATGCACACCTAAATGACTTTTGCGGATCGTAGTCAATTGTTGCGGTGGCAAAATATAATCTATAAGAGAATAAAAACCGTAAATATCTGCACAGTGCAAACAAGTCCGCAGGAGTTTATTCCGCTGCAGGCAAGGCTGTAATCGGTGTTCAAATGTTCATCGACATCCCTGCCAAGACAGGACGGCTGACAAGGAGGTCCAAGGCAAGTCCATCAAATCCAGAGCAACCTAATAAGCAGTAATGGATGGATGCAGTGTACGTATGGCGAAGATCGGTCTCGTCTCAAGTTGCGCGCGCGGTTTATTTAGTCAGTCAGTTAGGTTTCTCCTATGTATTGCAAATACGAATCTAGGGGGATCAGTACGTGGTAGTTGCGTGGTATGTATATACTGATCAATTGTGAACATTATAAGTAAAATATCCAAAGTCGCATGATCATGAACATTAACATTAGTACGAAGTAATGATAAATTCCCATTGAGCCCCAAATCATGAATATGAGTTCCAAGTCCTCCACTTCATTGCGAATCCGTTGGTACATTTCCTTCCCGAATCCTTGCTAGTGGTCGGACGACGCCTGTCGGCGCTGCGCAATCTCAAATAAGTAAAACAAATGATCAGCCTTGATGAGCGAACGAGGCTGCCCCATATAAACCATCCTCGCGTCCAAGCATGCCATGACCATGCAAGATCTAAAGACATTAATTAGTAGAGAGTTTGTTCAAGATGCCTAACAACGGACCTCCATCTTTCGAGCATGCCAGCCTACTCCGCTCGTGACGTTGCCATTTGAACTAGACAATTTCTCCATCTCAATTCTAAACGGGTGATCGTGCTCGAGATCACGCCGCAGCACACTGCCTTTCCCCGAACCTAACTGCGCGACCCAGCCGCTCGCAGTGTCCACATACCACCCGCGGCCACCCTTGCTTTTAACGATCCGCCACGTACCAGCACCAGCCCCGAGACCTGCTAACAATGCGGTCGAGAGCTCGACCACCCTCAGGTGTGTAGGAGGCACGGCAGGTGCGCCTGATGCAGGTGCTGTGAGACTGAACGAAAATGGCGGGGTACACAGCGGGCGAATGAGATGCGTGTGTAACGCCACAGAAGACTGTCTCGCTGAACCACGCTGTGCGCCCACTGCTACGGGCCGCAACCCGCAATCTAGCTCAGGCGAGGTGCCAACAAGGGTAAGGATCTCGACGTTTGGGGCTGTAGCCTTTACAAACTCCGCGATAGCCTTCAACTCCAGGTTTGGGATGTACGAAAGCCCGAGAGAGCGGAGCTTGGGCTGCGGACGGAACAGCTTCAACAGATCGCGTGTGAGCGGTGCACTGGAAAGGTCAAGATATACAAGAATACCACCAACAAAGCAAGGAGCCTTCGTCAAAATATCTCGGAGATCAGACTCAACAAGATCTGTGGCGAAGGTTGCATCACCATACAGGTTGAGCTCCCTGAGTTGACTGGTAACCTCAGATTCAACCAAAAGCGCCGTTATGCTGGCACTCGTAAGCTTGACGCAACGAGCAAGCGCTAAAGACTGCAGGCGGACACTGGGGGATTCCCCGAGTGCTATGAGAATATCAGGGGTTACGCGTGTTCCGGAGAGGTCAAGGTGAGTTAGAGAAGGGAATGCTAAAATGAAAGGAGAAAGGATACGAGGTATGATGGACTTTACCCCACGTAGACCAAGACGTTGCAGGCCAGGAATAGTGAGAGGCTCTTCATGAAAGCGTACTCCCTGCGACACCCGACTACCGAGGTCGTCAGAGTTGACCTCGACGTCACTCGTCTCCGCGTCAGCTTGTGGTAGTAAATGTGTATTTACAAATTCCGTCAATGCATTGACGAAAACCGCGCTGACGCAACCCGTGAGATCCACTGCCTCTAAATCTCTGCATTCTCTCCTCCTTTCACGATCTTCCTCCTCAGTATCGTGAACGTCGAACGCTAATCCACGCCCTCGAGACGGCCGTCCCCGACCACGTGATGGAGCGCCACGAAGAAAGAGTTCGTTAAGCACCGGAAGTGTCAATGCACCGTCCATGTATTCTGTTGCACCAAATACGGCAAGATTGGGCATTTCCTAAGGGAACGCCAGTGAACGGACAAGAGTGATCAGAAGACAAATGTTTGTACCTTGAGAACAGCTTCAACACGATCACCAGTTACAAAGCGGCTGTGAACACCTTCGTCGATAGAACGGCGCATACCGATAGTCCTAAAATGATTGAAGTCGAGGTGGCGAACGAAACGGCCCGGGCGAGGATCGTGAGGGGTGGGGACTGTATAATCAAATACATGTAAGCATTCAGCTAAAGACGGAACAAATGTGAGTCCTACCGTAAACCCCTGGCGCCATTTGTTCAAGAACATTCTGTATGGCATCGCTTATAGAACGCATAATCTTCCAGCGTGCCGGGCTTTTGCTCTTTGGTCGAAACCGTCGGGGGCTCGGATCTCGGGAGACAACTGGGGAAAGCAACTCCGGGGATATGCTTTCATCGGGCCCGGAGAAAGATTCCATGATACTCTCTTCAAGACGCTGTTCCTCCCCGTTCCGAGACGAAGCGGACCTCGATGACTGCATCGCTGCTTTAGTTGCTGCCTTGATCGTGTTTTCCATGACTTGATCAACAGTTTCTTCGTCATAATCCCAAGCAATTTCCTCAACCAGCGATAGCCAAGTGATAGGTAGGCGTACTTCGACTCTAGTTTGCGTGAGCTACAGTATGACCAGCATGCAGGGCGAGACGTACTTGGTCCATAGCCAGGGTTTCGCCGCTTCGTACCAGGCATGGTTTACAAGGCAGAGATTAGCCAGTGTCATACGGGCAACGGGTTCGGGCCAGCTGCTCCCTGGAAGAGATGAGGGAAGAGCAGTCGGGACTCCATAATCCCTCTGGATGAGCGGGTCGAGAGATGGCTCGTTTGGTTGGAGGCAAGATGAGTAGACATAGGCGCAGATCACAGCGAGGAGTTCAGACGGATATTCGAGTTGGCGTGAAGCACCTGTGCTCATGTCAATGAGGAACGAAAGGCAAGGAGGCGGGATCAACAATACACGGTTGGATCTTGTAAGGAATTTGATTTGGCGGAGCCGGCTTATATATAAAAATTTTGTTCACACAAGCAAATTACGGAGAAAAAAGTTAGACAAACAGAACAACTTCCTTATGGAGATGGCCAAGTTCATTTTGGGTTCCGGTCCGGCCAGGGCCAATTAATACGTCGTCTGGGGTACTCAACACGACTCTAGCTATTGCCTTTACTGTCTTCATCACATCCCTTCGGCTATTGCTCGTAAAATTTTCTGGAACTAGCGGCGGTCTGCAGCAGCAAGACCAAATCAAGCTTGGAAGTTATCAATCCTGCCGGAAGAATGGCATGCGGCCTTGTCCGACATGACTCTAAGTGGCTTCTTGTTTCCCCATGCTAGGATCACTCTTTCTCTAATATAAAACCTTTCCGGATCCCATTGGCTAATGGAGAAATATTCTTGTCTAGCCTTAAAATTTCACTGTTACAGCAATCCCAACAATTTTCTCCCATGCCGCCATTTTGTCGCCTTATGGACTCTTGAACCCTTCTGGAAAGCGTGTGTAGATCCCTCTCTTCAATATTACTTTACCCCTGACACTTACCATGAATAATGAATTGACAGGGTAAAGACAATCAGATTAGGGACGAGTTTCTTCATAGAGCGTGCGGTGACCCGTCCCCAGTGATGGATGAGTTACTTACAGTGAGGGTATGTAACGGCGTAAACCTAGCCCAGATTAATTCTTTTAGTTGGCATCACTTGACTTGTTGCTATTCCAGGCGGCACCACGCAAATCTATGCTATTTTGAGATACTCAGAGAGTTAAGTACGGAACTTGAGATCTTGAGCGTTTGAGCTTGACATCCTCAAAATAATACTTCGGGATGTCGGCGATCTGCCAATGTGTCAACTCAATGAACAAAACTAGCATCTCTCTCATGAGTGACTAAAGCTTGTGTCGCCAACTGCAGGCCAAAGGTTACCCACTCATTTTCCATGCCAGATCTCCACAACAAGAGAACTTGTGTACAACGTATCAGAGTCGGTGCAGAACCCACCTCGATATGGGCGGCTTCTGAGATCTGGTTAGTTCGGTTCTTTTTTCCATGGCTAGTGGCAACTGTGATTTGTTGTCTCATGCAACCGGCGGCTGTACTTAAGGTATTGCTTATGCCATATGCCCTTTCCTCGGGTCTCTGTTATCCTGACCGTGCCGTATCTTCCGGTGGCAAGTCAAATTCGTCAAGCTCGGTTATTAACTCGTCGCTTACTGCGCACCTTGAGTCTAGGACGGGCTATATGACGCCTTTCATTCACATTTTTTCTTCATCAGGTCCCACATATTACTATCATCCTATTCTGACCTTTCGCTCCTGTAATGGCTTCCTCGGCGGCCTGATACGCTTTGATTTGATGGTCAGAGTGAGCATAGCGTACGTATATCTGGAAACCCTCGGCCTCTCCTACCGACTGTATACCAATTTTCAATTACATGATAGACTTCCTCGGAAAGCTGAAATCTCTGGGTCTAACAGGTTCAGTCCCCAGGTGAAGCACAACGTATGTAGATCCAGTAAACCTCCATTTCTCCTACTGGTCGTTTCAATTATATACTACTTATGAGTGAACACTCACGTGGTGCCTTCTCTATAAAATAGATATCATTCATTTTTCCAGGAAATCATATCCCAGTTAATTTCTTCTGCAGGTTCAGCATGAAAGTTGGTACAGCCAACCTACGCAACTTCCAAATGGACGCACAACCGCTACTTACAGAACACTTAGAAAAGTTCAAGCGCCCAATCATTTCCCCTGCTTTCCCCAAGTCTCTATGTACCATAGATCACGCGCAGCGACACATGTGTACATGTAGGCCTCGTCAATATCATGATTGAACCTGTGATGATCCGAAAATCACAAAGTACGACTCGTGGCGTACTCAATCGAGGTACCGCATCGTCCCTGCACATCACATGCACACCGTGTCGGAGGCAGCCCACAGTGAACTTGTTCGTCAGTCTCATGGCCTATCTTTTCGGCCACATTGCATGTTTTTTCATTCATATAGATGCCATCTGCCGGTAGAAATTTGAAGCTACATACTTCTTTGAAATTTGGAAGTAATTATGGGCTCGTGTCCATGGTCGGGGCCCGGCAGTGACTCTGAGCAAGTGTTAAACGACGCCAACACGCACGCCTGCGCAGGCCCAAGTGGCAAGTGGAACCAATTATCTCTTGAAGAGCTCTTTTTGCGGATCATAGAACTCGATTCAGTCATGTGCCGTTGACCGTCGACCCGTAGCGCCCAAGTGGCGTAATCTATTCAATACTCAATGAAAATCAAAAGCATATGATATATCATTATGAGAGGATAATTGATCAAGTGCCTGAGATGCCTGTCTGTATATATTTAGTTCCGCGTATGTATCCATTGTCTACGCTCTGACATAGAAGGAATATTGATTGAACATCCAGATCAAGGAAGTGGCTTGAAAGACTGGTCATTAATAATTATCAGTCATTGACAGAAAACGACTGACTGGAGACGATGACCGGAGAAATGAGCCCAAAGTTCATGGAGGGGCCGCCGGAAATGGAGGCACTGCGGAAAATGAGCCACTCTGATGAAAAGTGACCGAAAGCAATGAGGTATGTGAACATGGCCATGTCATAGAGCCTGGTCAGATTTCGACGTCAAGTTGAGTGCGGAGAATGACAAGACTACCACACACGTTTTGTTGTGGATATTGTATGCAGCATAACCGCGAACAACAGCGGAAGTGAGAGTCCAGACGGCAAAAGTGCGCGCTTGGAGGGCCGTCACTGAAAGCCATTCAGAAAGTTTCTTGTCGGGTAAGAAAGAAGGTCATACCAGTGTTCGGTTTTACATTGTATATTCTACGCGTTAACTTTAGCGTTGCGAAATTTTGAACCGTGTTAAAAACAGCAGCGACGGTGACGATGAGCTGCCAGTAACCAAGTAGCCCCTCTGATTGCGGAAGGTCTGATAGCCAGTTAGAGTCAAAGCCCCCGATCGAATAGTATTCTCACAAGGAAGCAACGCTTCAAGCATGTCAAAGATACCGTGTCGTATGGTCGTAAAGAAGGAAATCGTGATGGAGGTGAAAGTCGGTGAAAGCATGCACCATGCCAAGCTCGGCTATTCAACGTTAGCCGTGTTACGTAATACTTTGTAAATGCAATTAACACAGTTGGCTTTTTTGCCCGACGCCGTCGTCGTTGGCGTCGTCTTCACGATGGCCGACCAACAAGGGCCGCAGCGGCCAGCTTCCATTCGCTCTGTGGCTAGTAACTCTAGTATTGCCAGTGGAGTAAGTCTTACGCGTCGATCTAGAACCAGGACGAGGTCAAAAACCCTTACTGGTGGATCGTCGCGTTTCGACAGTGGCCCAAAGAGCCCAGCCTCCGAATTACCTTACCTTGGCGCTAAATTTACCGAAGAGCCTATGCCCGACTTTCCGCCTACATCTCTTGACTTCTCAGACGCGCCTCCACGCCCACCCCGTTCACCTCGCAGGAATACGCATGAACTAGGACGAGGCCCTGTTGGTGACGATGCAAATGTAGGCTCATCTCAGGGTGGAACGTCTAATCCACCCATTCCCATGACGGAAGAATCTCTGACACATCATCATCATTCTCCTGCCAAGTTTGTACGTTTCTAAATCTCCTACACGTCAATGTGATATTTTAACCTTTTGGCCTTGCAGACGAGTCAAACTTCCGGCATGCAGATTCTGCCAACTGCCGCTCAACCGGAGCCACCTCCGTCAGCGTTCTCCAGGGCCCCCGAATTGACTGGATTTGATCCTTCGTCTGCTAATGTTCGAGACTCAGTGTCAACTCAACTTTCTACGCTGTCTTCCTCTGTATACCCTCCATCGACATCCACGACGTCTGGTCCCGATTCTCCGTCGTCTCCACGATCGATGATCCAGCAAACAGACGATTACGGGGTGACTTCATATGATCCTGAAGTTGGCGAAACACAAGAGTACGACGGGGACGATGTTTCGTACCGCCTTCGTCTATTAGTCAACAACAATTACTTTCTTCCACCTGCCCATTCCAAACCATCTGCAGCCGACTTCGCAGCGCTGGAAAAGACTATACAGAAGAAACCATCCACTCCGACGTTTTTTGACCGACTTCGTGGGCGATCCAAGTCAAAACCTACTACTCCCACTGGACTTTCTCCTGGGTTTGACCCCGCAGGGCCTGCCTTACGAACCGCGGCCGATTCCATAACTACAGCACATCTTCTACGACCTCAACCACCTCGAACGTCGTCACAATTTCCCCGTGGCCCCCCACCAGAAACCCGAACAGGCCGAGTGGTTGTAGTTCGTGAGAAGATGCAGGACCTAGCCGTCGCTGCGAAACAAGCGGAGCAAGACATGAAAGCTAGGGGGTTTCGACGCGATCAAGATTTGCAGGCCGTACACAAATCTACCACTGCTGTCATCGACCCTACGGATGCTGTTGACCTTCCACCACCATCCTCAACTTATCCGTTTGCTGTACAGGCTTCTGCACTACATGGCCTTGGCGTCAAGGACTCTGTGGGTGCAGCACTACTAGCAGACCGCCTGCCTCCACCACAAAGCCCGGGCATGTCTTCTATCGATCCCGAAGAACACTGGAGAAAAGCCTTGCTGCACCAGGCTGTCCATCACTCACTGGATAGCACACCAGACACATCTTTCTCTGCAATCCAAGCAACCTCAACGCCTGTGGCATCCCCGTTGGTTGGGCCTTCTCGAGGTCCCGAAACCACTTCTGTGGCGTTACTAGAACAACGAATAATCACTAATCCAAGGTTTTCAAACACATCTTCGCCTGCTGTCTCGCGAAAAAAGTCCAATCAAAGTGTTACCTCTGCTTCGTCTAGATCTAAACGACCCAATAGACCATCAATTGAAACGTCTGGATTCCCCAATGCCGCGCCTCTTCGTTCGACCACTCCTTCCGGCCCACTCACTCCATTAACCCCTGCGCCAAGAAGGCACGTCATCAACCTATCGCATTCGACGTCTCATAGTGAGTTCGAACATCATGTCCGTCCTGTCTCGGTGGAGGGACCATCCCGAGCAGCCCTGCGGAGAACTATGTCGTCGCCAATCCTGTCAGATGCGTATGAGTCTGACGCCAGAAACATAGCAATGACGCCACCTCCACTTCCGACTCCTACTCTGTCCACTACGTCGTTCATTGAGATGCAAGATCAAAGTCGTGTCACATCGCAATCATTTTACACGGAACATGAACTCGAGATATTCAACGACGGTGGACCCCGACGGTCTTTTGCAATGTCCGCCATAGAGGGTAGGCCATCTTTGTCTGAATATTCCCAGCCCTCACCTACGATGTCGGCCTTTCGCGATGCGCCTCGCATGGAAGATGATACGATACATCAGGGTCAATGGCGACCGAATGTGGATCACGGCCCTTCATCTGCGCGTGAAAGCCCTATTCCTCGATACTCTGCGATGTCGCCTCCGCCGAGAATATCTTCCTCGATGGCACACTTTGCGCTCTCCCCTCCTCCTCGGTCATCTCCATTCGATCACCAGATTCGTTCAACTCCTTCTCCCCGAGCCTCTGAAGGTGGCCGCACACCTCAGCCCTCCACACCGCTGATTGACGATCCCTCTCTGATGCTAAATGACCCAGAACCAACAATACCCCACTTCCCACTCTCTCAGCGGCGTAGAAATTCTAACGGAAAGCAACTTTCCCTAGAAATACCATCAACCAACATTCCCGTCGCAATACATTCGGCTCCTGGCCCGTCATCCCCTACCGCTTTTTTCGATACCATCCAGTCTCAGCCCAATGCCATGGACGACCTCGAGTCTTCCTCAGACGAAAGTGATGACGACGATGTTCCTCAGCTTAGCCCAGCTAGCCCTAACATATCCGACCCTCGCAGCCGCTCCATGTCTATCACACCAGTCAGCAGTCGACCTCCTCTGATGCGGCTTGGAAATCACTCCACCCCTTATATGAGTCAGGCAATTGGTGAAAGGCCTCGTCCGTCGATCAGTATGAAGGATAAGAAGCCCATCAGCCACGTCCCGGAACGTGCCCTTTTCTTCAGGGAAGTGGCAGGGAAAAGCGATCAAGGCCATGGCCCTCCAGTTTCTTCCTTTGATTTCTATAAGTATGCGCAACGGAGTTCTGTTACCACCGAGCTGATTAGTTCGGGCGTCACTGCCAGCAAACGGAGGTCGACGGTTGGAAACGTGCCAGCTTGGCGGACAATGAACCCAAAGGCACAAGAGTCGTTGAGAAAGCTTGATGGACTCCTCATACAGCACATGGAGGCGGAGAAGGACACGATCAAACGAATAGCGACTTCTGCTCGATCCAATATACCTGTTGAGCGTGGATCTTGACTCACCACAATGGATTTGATCTGTCTCTGTCATTCCACTTTCTATACCATTCCTGCATATATACCTTTCGACTTGCTCATTGAATACTCCTACTGTCCTTCTACTCTTTTCCCATTCGTGTTAGTTACTGCTTTAGAAGGCGAAATGAAGCTGATGCAAGGTCTTGAGTGTATACGGCGCCGTCAATCGTGCCTTAGTAAATGCAATTGTACCTGCGAGCCTCGGCCTTGAGCCGACGCAGTTTAAGCGCGCAAGTCGCTCTTTGCCGAACTCTAGTCCAAAGTGGCTCACGGCCCTCCTTGACTCCGACCACGTATTCACTCGAGCCTTTCTACAATTCACGAATTCTCAACTTCATGGATGGATTTAATGACAGTACGTACTATTCCTACTCATGGCATCAGGTATGAGGATAGGTTTATGTGCAGAAGGACGGGCTCCTGATCTCCATTCATGCAGTCTCACGACCAGGTATTGCTCTGCGTCAAATCCGAACATGTACCCTCGCTCAACACCCGGAATTTAGGCCACTGTACTGGTGATAGTACCTCACGATACCCAAGTGGAGGATGTGGTCGTAAGTGTATTCCAGTGCATGCATAAATCTTACAGCTAAACGAGGTGCGCTACCTCAGGTCGTTGTTGAACGAAATTACTTATTGGTAGGTGTTGAGGGACAAGCGCCGATAGTCAAGGTGAATATTTGTCTCTTCGACCCCGACATGTGCCTTTAAAGAAAGATAGGGTCGACTATACAGCAATGTCAACACCACCAGTTCTGTATGGCAGCTGGAACCGAGGAGACAGCTCCTGAAAGGGCGAGAGCGCACATCATCTACAGTATCTACGTCTTCCACACACTCGTCATACGCCTTCGTTTCCGATCCAGAAATATCCAGCAGTTTCGCTGCATCCCTCGAGAGCGGCCAGGTTTCTGATGCAGAAGATATATCCCCTTCACCTGCATTCTCGTCACCAAGATCTGACGAACGTGGTCTTCTGCCCCTTTCCCGTCGAAATGCCAATTCGAATGCTGGTGCTTCACGTCCTGCGTCGCCAGGTCGTACGTTGCGCAGCATGGCATCTTCATACACAACCTCTCTTGAGTCTTTATCCGCGCCAAATTCAGGAAAACTCTTGACCCTTCATTTGGACAAAGAATTATCAATAATATGGCCATCATTAATTGTAGGCTCGGTCCCAGGGTACCTTTCACCTCCTGTGACCGATTCTGTCCTCTTCGACGCGAGTGTCGAGCTTGAACAACAATACAATATGGATCCAACCAGCCTTGTTCTCCTCGGCCTAGAACAATTTGACATACGCAAAGACAAAGATGAGGCTTTTGAATATTTCATGTCAGTAACCGTGTTTTCTAAATTTTTATGGTTTCCAGTCCTGACTATTTTGTAGACGAGCATGGCATCAGGCTCATGTCCCCACGGCCTCCATGAGACTTGCTTCGCACTACTTACCTGTCACATCGGCCTATCATTTTGAGCCTTCTGAGAAACCAGAACCACAAGGTACCACTGCCTACTATCTGCAGTGTCTAGGGGGACAGCGAGGATTGGCCCAACTTTATGTGGATGCTGGCCTCCTTCATCTTGAAGGGGCTGCAACGACTCTTCTATCCGCTTCTTATTCGAGCCTGTCATCGATTCGCGTGCCTCTCCATGCACAAGTGGGTGAGGGTGGCACTGAGGCTTGGATGCGTGATCGTAGTGCGGCAGCCGAATACTTTGAACGTGCACGACTATTGGACACCAGCCTTGAGATTCCTGCACTCCCAATCTTGGAGCCACGTTTCCATGCCGAAGAGTTGGAAATGCCGTCTATCGATATGAGTGTCTCAGAGCCTGATGGTCGATCCGACCAGTACACAGACGCGGATATATTGCGTCGTCGGCGTCGGAAGGAGGAAATATCCCTGTTTGACGATCGTGTCGGGGATAATGATGTGGACAGTACCTGGTACGTCTATATTCCAGGTCTGGTCGGTGCGGGGACGGCGCTACTTGTCGTTGGCATTGTAGGAGTCTTGAGTCTTTCAAATTGGTCAAGAAGGAACCAAAGCTCCTAACTTATGAACATGTATTGATCGGTTCCTTAGCCTTGTTTTATTGTACCTGTATGCATATCTGCGCGCTTTCATAAACGCGACGCGACGCGTCACACTGTAACCATCATTTAAGCGCAACACGTGAGAATCGGCGTATCTTGAATTCTGACTCGAACATTCGCTGTTTCTACACAATTTACCAATACACACCCGCTCAACGATGTCCACCGATCAAAGCAATCACTATGCAGGCGCAGATGCTAACACCGCCACCAAGACGTATGCACTTCAGTGGCAGTTTGAATGTCTTATTCACCAGCAATGACAGTGCCAGAGTCGTATTACCTGAAGCGGAAGCCGTCCATGCGCCAGAAGTTGACTCAGACGAAGAGCCCTTGGAAGATGCTAGCATAGAGGAGCATGATGAAGGCGATTTTTTGGAGGACTTCCCAAACGAGACGGAGGTAAGCGTTCATATTGAACAACTTCTTCGGCGGCTTACCGATCTTTTGCAAGAACCTAGAACTAGTACATGCCCGCATCGGATCCCTCGCTAACCTTCGTCTTCCACGGTTTTCGGCACACCTTAAACGACTCTGTCTGAGGCAGAACTTTGTCTCGTTTTTGGACCCTGAAATCTTCAACGTCCTCACGAACCTGGAGGAGCTCGATCTATATGATAATAAACTCAAGACAGTTGGGGATGCGCTTCTCCAATTGTCTAAACTTGGGTAAGATGTTTTGTTTTCTCATTGCTTCCCGCGCTATCCTCCCATCTTATGAACATGTCAGGGTGTTGGATTTATCGTTCAATCTTCTCAAGGCTGTCCCGCAAGGGCTTGCGTCTCTCACCTTTTTGCATACAATCTACTTTGTACAAAATCGAATATCAAAGATCAATGGTCTCGAATCGTGTGTCAATCTGCGAAGTCTGGAGCTTGGGGGTAACAGAATAAGGGTGTGTCAATAATTCTCCGCTCTGTCGACATACCCATTGAATACCCCAAGAGGATTGAAAATCTAGATTCACTCGTCAATCTTGAAGAATTATGGCTTGGAAAGAACAAAATTGTTAAATTAGAGGTGCTGGGCCATCCAACTCTCGCTCTTCCCAGATATTCATGTGATGCAGAACCTAGGAACTCTCAAGAAGCTTAAGATTCTGTCGCTGCAGTCCAACCGAATTACGAAGCTTGAAAACCTTGAGGAATTGGAGAGCCTCGAACAACTATACCTGAGTCACAACGGTGTCAAGCAACTAGAGGGCCTGGAGAGAAATGTAAGTCTTTCTGACCATCCATACTAACTTCACAGGCCCTAAAGATACCGTAGATCAAACTTTCTACTCTTGATCTGGGAAATAACTTCATAGGAGCAATCGAGAATATATCACATTTATCGTCTTTAGAAGAACTCTGGGTACGCCTTCTCCGTTATACTCACCTGCTGATCCACACTTTTAAATATCTACACAGATAAATGGCAATGAAATCCCTGATTTGACGACACTTGAACCGGAGCTTGGAGGTATACAGACACTGGAAACCATATACCTTGAGGCAAATCCATGCCAGAAGAAGGATATGACTGGTTATCGAAGGAAGATTATGTTGGCATTGCCGCAGCTGAAGCAAATAGACGCTACGTGAGTGCATACAATCCTTCATGCAGCAGTTGACTCGTAGACTCATCGTTTGCCCATGTTATCAGGTATGTTAGACAGGCATAGTCCTCGATACTCATTCATAGTCTGCGGATGAAAAAATGAGTGACTTGTTGGACGCAGATATATATGTAAAAACTTTGTACTTATTTTCGCATGTCAGTAGTGATTCCATAGCAGACAGCTGGTGCTCTTAAGTCTTGTCGCAATCATGCTCGTTTTCTATATAATTTGAACAACTTATCTTCAGAACATCATAGAGCCGGGTTCACGAGACTAGCTGGTTTGCGGTAGCACATGAACGCAGTTTGCCACATTTGGTTGCGATCGGGAACGCGCTGGCGCGAGATGGCGCGAGATGCAATGGCTCTCTCTTGGAACGTTGATTTTCTTCAGGTACAAAATCCTCAGACAGAGACCCCACGCTCCCTTATAATCCTCAACCAACCATTTTCTCGCGAACTACTCGATCGTGTATGGAATTCATGCACCTGGCGGTCCTGTGCAGATGGTGGAGCTAACAGACTTTTCGACACATTTATTGACGACCCAGAGTTGCGCGCTGCGTAAGTTGTATCTCTGAGCATTATAGCCAATTGAATTGACCCGCGGTCTGTATGCGTTTAGCTACCTTCCCAGCCTGATCAAAGGTGACTTGGACTCCATCCGAGATGATGTGCGCGCATACTATACATCTCTTGTGCGTTTTCTATATTCATATCTTCTTTAGCTCGCTGAGTTTCAATAGGGTATACCAATTGTGCACGATGAAGATCAGAATTCGACAGATCTGATGAAATGTGTATCTGCTATCGAAGAAAACGAGGAAAATGATTTCCAGTATGACATCGTCATCCTTGGAGGGTTAGCTGGTCGTCTTGACCAAACGATCCATACGCTATCCTACCTGCATAAGCTGCGAAAAACAAGGAAACGTGTCTTTGCGGTTACAGATGATAACGTAGGCTGGGTACTCGACGCGGTACGCTTCTACACTTCTTGAAGAATTGACGTAGACCCACCTTGTAACCAGGGTGAACATATTATTGAGATCGATCACCAACTCCTTGGTAAGACGTGTGGACTTCTCCCTGTTGGAATAGACTCGACGACCCTCACTACGTCTGGCCTCCAGTGGAATCTAGGTTTGTGCTCATCTAGAGCACCGCAGTTGTTGGGAACCTATTGCTTACTGACTATCTGTAGAAGGCTATCCATCGTCATTCGATGGGTTAGTTTCCACATCGAACCATCTTGTCCCAGAAGAGAGACAAGTGCGTATCAAAACCTCACGGCCGATTTGGTGGACCGTGGAGCTCAAGAGGTCGGGTCTAGTGAAGTTTGAATGATAGGGAAAGAATTAGCAATTGACTAGATACTCGATTACTGTACACCTCAACATAGTAGTACTTGAATACCTGTAGATGGCAATAGACACATAGAAACTAGTACATGATAACATAATTCCTACAGAAAGGATGCGTGGGTGATAGGTAGTAAAAGTGAAAATTCGAAATCCGAAGCTGCTCCTGACGACCATGCCTGGAGAGCGCAGCATCACCGTCCTCTACTTTGCAGCGGCCTCAACAGCTACCAGTATCACTGAAGAGACTGTATCCCTCCCTGGCGATGAACCTTTCCCTCTATCATCCCTTGCTGCTTTGCTCGCCGCGCGTCATCCGGGAACTACATTGGGGAAAGTACTTGAGGGGAGTCAATGGAGTGTTGATGCCGAGATGGTAGAGGATCTAGAAACCATGCTCAATGGCGGTGAAGAAGTTGCTGTCATTTGCCCGGTGTCTGGCGGGTGAGAACCGAAATAATCATCAAGTAGGTGTGGATTACCTCCAACATCTACACTGCTCGAGATCCCTCTCTGAACTAGGCGCTTGAATCATACCTGGCCTATATCTCACCACCTGATGTCAAACGAGCCTTACTCATAACAAGGCGACGAACACGACAACATATTCACCCCAATACATCTCCTTTCTGTATATATCGAGATTAACCAGCCATTTCAATAAGCTCGTCGCCTCAAGCGCAATTCAGTACACAGTTGAGATATTCTATAGTCAGTTGCAAATCGATTGCTTCGTGTCCTTCCCCCTGCAGTAAGATTTTCCAAAATCATAGCCTCGATGCAACTTCTTTCGCTTATCCGATTTCTCCGTGCCAGCCACGAAAGCAATCATGACAAGAGCCTCGGAGCCCTTTTCCCGGTTACACGGCAGGGGTTCGTTTCGCGCCTGGTGGGATCCACAAAAGGCTCGATGTACGGTCCGATGTGGTAGTGCTCGTTATTCGGTCGCACGAGCTATCTCAAATCTCTGGGTTTACGCAAAGGGTGCTTTGATTATCCAGCGGACAACAAATGTGGAGAGTTGGGCTAAAAGATTCCTTCAGCGCATCTGGATATTTGGTGGAGGTGTGTAAAGTGAAAGCGCAATGGAAGTAAATTGTTGGCAGCGACAGTTGGTCAGTACCCCTTGGAAGAAAGGAAGTCGTGTTCCAGCTGAGCCAAAAAAGAGTCAGCATCAGAAGCCGGGGCAGGGACCCCCTTGGCTTTACTCTTATAAGGCGGCTTTATTCTGGATTCAAGAGCAGCGAGCGGATCGAGTGGCGGAGAAACGGGAGCGGACATATGAGTTACGACGACGGGGATTGTCGACGTAGAGGTTGAAGCAGGCTCAGCGCCGTTTGCAACCTTCCTTCGTTTCGCATCCACCAATTTTCGTCTCTCCTCAATCTCTCTCTTTCGTTTCTCCATCGCCCGACTTCGCACCCCTTCCCCACTATCCTGCATACCCTCGATTTCACCAGGCCGGACGTCCACTGCGCCCAGTTCCTGCCGAACTTGCCCAGTTTCATCACGCGCAGCCTTGAGTTCTTCCATCTGCCTCCGTCGCGTCTCCTCATCACCGGAAAATTGGTAGAAACCAGCACCCTTTGCACGATTCTCGCGCGACGCGTCGTAATGTATGTTCAAAGGATTGTTCTCTTCAGCATACGTTGCTGCAATTCCAGCGACTCGCTCAGCACTCGGTTCGTACACTGGGAAATGGTTTACAGGGTTGCCTAGAGAATAATATAGATCAGATGGAGTTCGTCAAGAAAGTTGACTTACGAATAATGATATCCCTAGACAACATATTATGAGCGTCAGACTATCAAGAGGATGGAGATGGCGTACTCGTCTTCATCTGGTTCGTCTGCTGGCACGAGGGCTCGAGGAACTTCTGAACGTCTAGTAGTCCTAATCCGTCCAAACTCATCCTCGTATTCCACAAGAGGGTCATCCTTCTGCTTGTCAGACATCCACTGAAGCCAGAATGAGGTAAACACGCACTACATCACTCGTGAGCGGTCGAGATATCTCCACCGACTCGTCAACATCATCGCTATCGGATTCATAACTTCCTGAACCAGGTTTTGAGTCGAACTGCGAAAATGTATGAAAGCAGTTACGGCTAACAAAGCAGAAGCGAAACCTACGTCTACCAAGAGAGCATCGTACTGCTTGTCGTTCAAGCCACCTGTCTTTCCTTTCCGTAGTTTGTCGTAGATCTTCGTCTTGCGCTCAAGTGCAGCACGCGCTGACTCCAAGGTCGGCTTGCTTACAGCCTCTAGTTCGACATCACGCGACGCCCGAGTTTGAAGGCCCTTGTTTTGTCTAGCCCAGACAGTCGGTTTCTAATGATACGTTAGCATCAAGAAGATGCATGTTCAAGGATATCCGGAGCACCTTGTCTGGTCGCTTGACACCGCCAACAACATAGTTTGCCTTGCTAGCAGCCTTGCTTTTCGCGAACTCATCCTCCTGCTTAGCAATTTCAGCTTTGAGGTCTAGAAATGAGCTAACATTGATCCCTTTGCCCTTTGACTTGGTTGAGGGAGGCATATTGGGCCTGGATGATGGGAGTGAATTATAGAAGTGACTTCGTAAGTCACATCACGCAATAATATATGTAACAAGTAACCAAAAAATAAGGCGAGGCGCCGCATGTATGTAAGCCACATGAAATGCATAACTCTCAGATTTCTTGTTCTGGTTTGACTGCAGACGGAAAAAAATTCCTCTAATACAATGGGCAGAAGTCCGACTTGCCTGGGTCGAACAGGCGACATTGAGATCACAAGTTAACCATTACAGTCTCACGCTCTGCCAGCTGAGCTAAAGTCGGTCTGGAACCAATTTGAACAGTTGCTCATGTATAGATTTACTGAAGTTTAAAGTATGCAAATTTAAGAGGAAAAACAAGAAATTAAGATATCCATATAATGTGTGGCTTCAAATACGAGAGATGTAGGTGCCGGGACATTAGGGAGAGAGATGCGGGATCAATAAGCAAGAATACATAAGGCATGAAAAGTCGTGAATAGAGAAAACTGTTGGGTAACTGAAGAATAAATGCCTTCACATGATGACACACCATCGTCGCTTCTGCTCGCTTAAGGCTGAGTGAGGCTCCTCGTTTTCAGGATCTTGAGCAGTCTCGTCCACTGCTGGTGAGTCGGGTCCTTCATCAATTGAGGGATTGCTGGCAACTGCGGTTTTGGCGGCGGTGAACACTCCTTGTGCTACCTCCAACGAGGCTCGACTTTCGTCCACGGTCTTGGTCGGCGAGAACCAACCACCAGGGAAGAATCGCGAAGAAGTTGTTGATTCTAATCTGCTGCGACTTGTAACAGGTGAGATAGCATCCGGGGAAGCCAAAGGACCATCAGACACTGCATTTTCATCCAATGTAGTAAGACGGAGGCTGAAAAATCCCACACATATTGAGTGTTATACTTAATGGGGAGGAATGGGCACTTACGTGGACTTTTTGGGCTCCTCCACAATACTTTGGATGCTGGGGAACGTTTCTGCATTAGCAGGCACAGAGATTACTCCTTCCTCCAACTTGCTAGGCGTAGAAGAGACCCCATCTTTTATCTCAGCAGCCTCCGTGGATTCTGCTCGCTGCGGCAGGTGTTCTAACTCATCCAATTCTGCTTCGTCCGACGCTGAGTTGGCACCCTGTATTGTAACAGAGTAGCTAGGTGTCCATGGACTCTTCGGAGCCTCATCATTTTCAGATCCCGTGAGCAAGGTGGCTGCAATGGTGGTTACATTCGAAACGACCTACGTTGAGGAGTCAGAGCGTATCAATATATTTAGGAGTAAATTTACCTCAGTGGCATCATCAGGGGTAATTAAAACAACAGGGGTCGCTGCCGGGACTTCATCCACTTTGATCTCTTCAGAAACTTCATTGAGAGCCTTGACCTCGGTATCGGTGCCATGAGGTGCCTAGAAAAGGGTGAAAATCAAGGTAGACCTAGTTATAACAGAAGTCTCGAACCACATCAAGAATTTCGATCTTCTGAGATTGAGCCTTAGCCACATTGTCATCAGAGGTTTCTTCAGCAGGAGCTTGCTCCATGCTTCCATCCTCAGAGCCTTGTGCGCTGATTTTGGTCAAAACAGCAGGTTCCGACGAAGTAGCAACTTGGTCAAGAGGATTTGAACGTTCTTGGGCCGGGCTACCTTGAACACTGACAGAATATGACGCAACCCAAGGTGATGCTGGCCTCTCTTCGCCGCGAGCTTCCTGTCCTCCTAGAGTCTAGAAGAGTTCACAATATCAGCGATAGAGCCGAGAAGGGACGACAGACTCACCGGTACTGCCTCTTCGCTAGTGTCTAAGACTAACTGCGGGACTTGAGTCGCTACTGGGGGAACATCATGAACCGCACTGTTCTTCAAATCGCCTTCGTCAACAGCAGTTTCCTGCACCTGATCATCAATGACACCCTTAGTGGCCGCCGTATGGGGCGCGACCTCAACCTCCTCTTCAAGGAGGGCGTCTGTCTGTTCCAGAGAAGGTTCAATTCGTTGTGCATTGGTTGTGAAGGATATCGCAACCTCAGCGGGCTTCGGTTCTTGCACTTGTGCGGGTGCATCCTCGTTATCTGCAAATTTCATTTCTTCCAGTTCAACCGCTTCCTCCTCCTGGGCATTGATAGCTTCGACTACAGGTGTGAACTCCTCAACAAGGTCAATCTGGCGAGGAAGAGGGCTTCCCTGCGAATGCACCGAGTACGAGGGCGTCCAGGGGCGCGCAGGGGGTTCCTGTGTGTCCACTTCAAGTTCTACATTTTCTGGGCGTGGACTGCCCTGGGAGTGAACAGAATACGAAGGCGTCCATGGTTGAGGCGGCTCCTCAACGTGTGCTTCAGCTACTTCTTCAGTCTCGGTCGGTTCATTGAGCGACGATTTATCAATGTACAACTGAGAAGGATTAGTTGCGATCTCTGTCAAATTTCGGCAGGCTTACCTCTGGAGGTGAAATCGTGGGTTGGTGGACATCTTTGGCGATTTCTTCGATATTATCAGCCGCTGATTCTGATACAGACGCAGATACTTCTTCAACAGGCTGATGTTCGTCTGATTCAGTCACAGGTATGGCGGATTCTAGCTCCTCGTCAGGAGTAACCCCACAACCGACCGACGTAACTTGGAAGGAAGGCGTCCAAGGAGATTTAGGCCTCTCCACGTCATTTGCAACAGTGAGTGCATCATTTCCCTCGCTCTGATAGATCGATCGTCTCGTATGAGCATGAATTCAAACAATGAACGAAAAAACTCTCGGACCTTGGACTCTCCTGGCTCAACGTATTCCTCATGGTTGACTTGAACAGTTTCTTCGGCCAGTTGTTGCGCTGGCACTATATAATTATTAGATTCACGAAACGATGAAGCAAGCCGAAACAAACTTGATTTTATTTGAGGTTCTTCTGCTTCTGCGAGAGTGATGCTCTCAACGACCGCGTCCTCTGTGGGGATCTTCACGTCTAGCTTGGTAGCATCAATAGTCTCGTTGGGTGATACGGCGGACTCTTTGAGAGGCTCTGTTGAAGCATCTTCGACAGCGTGAACAACCTCTTGACTTGAGTCGACCTTTGCTTGTTCGGTGGCGGCGGGTTCGATATCCGACGCAGAAGGCTGTGAGATTGTGGTATTCTCTTGCTGGGCGTCTGTATCCACGGCGACGGGGGCTAGTTCTTTGACAGTATGAGCAACCTCTGCCTCTACGTTGAGCTCCCGATCTGCAACATCAATAGGGACGACGTGGTCTATAACGGAAGTAGGAACGGCAGATATTGTGATAGACTCTTGTTCGGCGGCGGCCTCAGACTTAACCGTGTGGGTCTCTGCAAGTTCTGTCGGGGCTGATTCTAGTTGTGCAATACTTTCTCCACCCTCGATGGCGTCACTGAGGGCTTCTACCGGTGGTACGTTTGGCTCCTCAATATTGGCTTGGACAACTTCTGTCTGTGCCAAAGAGGGTCCATCGATAGCGGCGGGGACGTCTTCTGGTTGAGTAACAACAGGCTCCTCAGCTGTTGCAGGGACTTCTTCCGGTTGCGCTACAGCGAGCTCATCGACCGCGACAGGAACGCCTTCTGCGATCTCAGCAGAAGCGCCTTCGGGAGGTGAAGCGATAGTGTCCACCTGCACAACATTAGGCTTCTCAGTAGGGATGGGCACGGCTTCCACCTGTTTAATAGGCTCCACGGATGTGGCAGGGACGTCTTGCTCCGCTATAGCAGGCTCCTCGGAAATAGCAGGCGCGACTTCGGCCTGTACCGCAGCATTCTCCTCAATAGATGTAAGAGCCATTTCCACGCGTGCTACAGATGGCTCCTCGATGGTTGATGAAGTTTCTGGTGCCCCGACTGCGTCAGCTTCTTCTCCAGGGATGTTTTGGGCGCTGCCAGTAAGTCCCACTTCTGAAGTTTCCTCCTGAACGAGAGACTGACTAACAGTATCCAAGGAAGTGGGAGGATCGACTAGAGTGTCCTCTTGAGTGTTTATAGGATGTTCAGGTACGGTTACGGTTACGGGTTCTTCGTTGTTGGTAAGAGGAATAGCTTCCTCAATGGCGGACTCGACTGCGGTGGACTCTTCAGTGGTTGTTTGGCCATGAGGTTCGATATTTGACTCGACAATCAACGCTTTTGTATCAGATCCGTCAACGATTGAGGTAGAGACATCAAGGGAGGAACCCTCCTCAGTGGAAGAAGGTATAATTTCATTGCTCGCTGCAGATATTGCGATGATAGGCTGCCCAGCGGCAGAAGAAACATGTTCTGAAACTTGCTGCTGGCCGGCTTCGGTTACAACCGTTATAGGTGTAGCGTCAATAGCAGCTACAGATTCGGCTCCTTCAGGGATAGAGTCGATCGACGCCTCGACAGGTACTTCATCCTTAGAGACTTCGGCGACGTGTTCCGAACTGTGGACTGTCTCCGTAGGGCCGGCGGTAACAGCTATTTGTGCTTTAGATGCAGGAGCTGTGGAGGCTTCTACCGCAACCTCAACTTCTGTTATAGGAATCTCTTCAGCAGATTCGGATACCTCTTCTGTCACGACAGGCTCCAAAACAGTCTTGTCATCAGAAGTCTGTTCAATTACTGGAGCAACTTCGGATGGCCCAGCAGAATCGACAATGACGACATCCTGAATGGCTGTCGTCTCGGGCGCAGGCTCTACGGAGTGTGTGGTCAACAGTTCAGCTTGAGTGATATCTTCCGTTGCGGAAGGCTCGGGTGCATCTGCAAAGGCCTCCTCCACAGGGACAAACACGGGAAGCTCTATCGTAGCAGGAGCGTCCGTGGTACCTTCAGACGATGCGATTTCCTCTGAGACGGCGGCCACTTGATCTATAATTCCAGCGTCTGTGCTGGCGACAGGAGGCACATTTTCGATAGCCACGGTCTCCGTAATGGCTTGCGAGGTAGAAGCAGCTGCGTCAAGGGAGTTGCTTGATTCAACATTTGTATCTCCGGCCACCTCAATCATTGCAGCTGCGACTTCGATGGATGGTTCCACAACGGAGGGCTCGGCAACGAAATGAGCTTCTTGCGCCTCGACTGCGGTGCTTTCAGTGGGAACCACAGTGTTCTCGGTTTCTGCGACAACTACACCAGAAGGAGCGTCAATCCCAGCTTCAACCTTGTCCTCGACTGTAGACACGGTCGCTGTGTTCGTCGTGCCGAGCGTTTCAGTAGCCATGGAAGAATCTTGGAGCACCAATGCGGAGACTTCTTCGGTCGGTACAAAGGTGCTGAGCTCTTCAACTTTCCCTAGCGGAGCAGATAGGGATTCGGTGGCCACTGAGGTAACTTCATGTTTTGGTGAGGCCTCTTCGACTGCCGCGGTGGCTTCACTGGCGGCTGGTGCAGGCTCAGAAACTTTCACAGGCACGGCGACAGCAGTTTCAGGATTTGATAAGGTTTCTGTCACTGATGCCTCTGCTTCGATCGGTACGGGTTCAGTGATAACGGTTTCTGTAGCCTCCACAGGTGCACCCTGGGCATTCTCGCGCTCGGGCTCAGCTTCGTCGCCTGCAGTAACTGTTTCAACAACCAGAGGTGCTGCAACAACGGGCTCCGCATCTTCAGTGGGTACCACCTCCACACTTTTAACTGCTATTTCGGTGACAGGTTCGACGGGAAGGGCCACTTCAGCGTCGAGAGTAGCATCAGACACAATTTCAATGGTCTCCGATTTGGTGATAGATAATGCAGCGACGCTGGGCTGTGCAGGCGTAGTTTCTGACTCAGCGTCAGGTTGTGCTGAAGAAGGGGCCACCTCGAGTTCATGAGGAAGTGTTACGCTCGCCACTGGCTTATTATCAGCTACTGTAGAGGTAGCTTTCGGTCCGGATATAGCCTCTTCGACAATCTCGGCAATGGGAGTAGATATGGTCGGTTTAGGAAGAGCGTCAGTCGACTGGGGAACGTCAGCTGAGGTGGGTATATTCTCAGGCTCCCCAATAGCAGCTTCCTCGGATGTGGTTCCAGTTATTTCCGTTAAGACCGGCTCGCCCGAAGCTTCGATACCGATAGTGGAGGGGATGGCCTCGAGGGCAACACCTAACGTGGCATCGGGAGCAACAGCAGAAATGTCTGCTAGTGCGGTCTGATCTCCGAATTGTCAACGAACGATGGATAATGGTGCGGCACAAGACTTACAGCTGTCGCGACAGAGTCAAGCTCGTTTGCAATCTCGACCTGCCTTTCTTTATTCTCAATCTGAAACGCAGGTCTGTGAAGGGGTCATAATTCGAGCTACGAGGGCACATACCTTTGCTGGAACATCTTTCGGCTCCGGGATAAGGACCTATAAGGGTGGTCAAGTGGTGACGCTGAAGTGCTTTGTTGAAACTAACCTGAGTAGAGGGCGTAGTCTTCTCTTCGGCTACAGCATCCGTAGCATCTCCTCCCAATGACACAAATGCTGCCACGTCGGTCGTGTGCACTTCAGTAGTTCCGTTAACTTGGAGTGGAGCATCTCCCTCCAATGGTTGGACAGCCTCTGATAAAGATGGGATATCGAGGACGTTATCAAGGTGCACCGTTAATGGATTCAAGACCTGTATTACGTTGAATGCCCAAGATAGATGTAGAACATCGACGACACTCACTTCCCCAGCTATCTCGGTTGCTTTAGCCACCGACTCTTTCAACTCCTCGTTCAACTGCACATTCTCCTTGGAATTGCTCGACGCGTCGGATACTTCATTCTGGATGACGGGACCAGTGTTGATGTCTCCGTTGGTAAGTGGTTGCAAGACGGAATTGTCCGTCTCGGTGACAGACATTGTCGGATAATTAATAAGGAGAGTGAGGTGTTCGGAAAATGTGGAATGGGGCCAAGAGACAATCAAGGTGTCTTGGTGATATATACCGGTAAGAGAGTGCGTGGACTCTGGTTAGAGTGACCAGAAGCAACAGTTGACTAGTCGAGCTGTCAAATCGAGTCTTCTTTATCGCAGAAAAAAGGCACAACTGATGTTGCCACCCTCACGTGCGCAGGCGAATTCTGTCGCGCATAATCACGTGCGCGTGTTTCCGGCGTTGTGGCGTCAAACGCGTCAAGAGTCAAGTCAAGTACACCTGCATCATGTCCGAATGCGCATATTCAGAAAAGTGATCCAACAAAGTGTATTTGGCGAATAGAAAGACACGATACTAAAGACTGACACTACAATAGTAAAGGAGTGACTCGAATTCTTCATAGCCAGAAGAAAACCGTGACAGTACTCTAGAGAGCAGCGAGACCAACGAGGGCCATAACACCAGCCAGGCCGTACGCGCCAAGGCTGAACTGGGAAGCAGCGTTGCTCTTTGTAGAAGCGTTGGCACCAGTAGTGGTACTCTTGGCGACACTAGCGGAAGTGGTGCGCGAGGCGCCAGCGGCAGTGTTCGAAGCGGCAGCACCCCCGGTAGTAGTGGCTCCAGCTCCAGCTCCGGCAGCAGTGGTGGAACCACCAGAAGTAGCTCTTTAAAAAAAAAAAAAAAAAAAAAATCATTTGAGACGTCACTGGGAACAGAAAGAAAGTATCGCACGTATTTCCACCAGAGGGGACGGAGGTATTTTCATTGGAGACGTCGGTCGACGTGGAGTTGGAGTTAATGCAGCTGATTTACGATGTAAGCTGGCTACCAATGCAATATATGAGTGGTTCTTCACCTGGTGTCCGATCCGCTAATGTTGATAATGTCGCTGTACGCCTGGGTTCCAGTCGAATCTTTCAAGGAGATGGTGCTAAAAGTACATCAGAACGCAGTATCAGGTTGGTCAAGTCAAGTTGAATATTACATTGAACCTTGGAGATCGACATTCCACGTGAGGCTGGTGCCTTCCTGAGTAGGGAAGGTCTTAAGCTAGAAACAACAATGTCAGCATTACTCGTATAGAAAGAAAGGATGTAACTACCGAAGCGGCCGAAGGTTGCCCGCCTATAGAGATTCAGTACTGGCAGATCCAAAATTGACAGGAGTGGCACCGACCAGGGATGATGGACAGATAATAGGGCGGGGTGCCATCTGACCAAGTCAACATAATAGGCTCTGTGCGCTATGGTCAGTATTGAAGTAACCATAGAAGAATACAGGACGAACCGCATACGACCACATTGGTGCTGTAAAATACTCCTGTCAGTTTCGCGACAACGCTAGGAGAGAGGAAACTTGCGGGGTATTGATGGTCAAGGCAACGATGCCCTGAGCGACAGAAAGGAGGGTGGCAGCAGCGACGAAGGACTTCATTATTACAGGCGGGGGGATACAGGTATTCAAAGAGGAGGTTGGGGGTTAAATGAGAAGAGGAAGGAAAACACGGTCAGCCTTCCTGGCATTAGTACCAGCGGAGCATCAATTGAGTTCAGAGTCCGCGAACGGATGGGTTCGTTCTTCTGTTCGGTATGGTTACGTCACCATGTCAATGGAAAAAAAAGGTTCGCTTGAATGTGTTGCATGGAGCCTATTGGAGCATCTGCCAAACGCGTACACCTAGGACTCCTGTGTTATGCCTACTAGTATAGGAGTTCCAGCATCGAACGGCTCCCAGATCTCAGAGCCCAATCCAACTGCTACGCCCCGCCGGATTGTGCAAGCTCGTCTGGCCGATTTTTACCGTTTCATAGACAGGGGTCGCATCGAACGCCTGGTGCCTGGCATTTTGCATGAACGTGGGATCTTCAGCGTCAATGAGCGGGCTCAGCGCCGAAAGAGATGAAGGGAATGGCGCTGCGGAGCCTGGGCCATCCCATTGAACAATTGGACTTGACAGGAATGATTCGGCGTGCCATTCATACCAAACCTGCCGCTCGTTAGTGAGACGCCAAATAGACACCTGAAGCTCGGAATTGCTGGGGAGATACAAAGGTTCCTGAAACACTTTGTGTCAGAATAGACAGATAGAAGTTTGTGGATAACAATAGCTCGCCTTGAACGGGAAGAAGAGCGGGAACCAGCTCAACATATCTTTTGATATTTGTTCCTTGCGGTGAGGATGGATACTAAGCCCAACATTTCCATAGAGCACCTTCAAGATTACGTCAATGAAAGTAACGCTATTCGAAAAGAGAGACTAACGGCTTCGAAATACCCAGCTAACCCACTACACAAAGCATCAATCACCAAAACGTAAATCAAATGTTTGAGATGGCTTACTGCAACACCCCAGCATGCGGAATGTAAAAGTTGAGCTTCGCCGATCTTGCATTATGACTGTTCGTCTTTGGCAAGCCTAAACATCAAAAGAAGAGAAAGAATGGCTCATCAAACTTCTCGCTCGTCAAAAATGAAAACATGATACGTACCTCGCGCATCAAGGACGGGATCTCTTCTCGGATGCTCAAATTCCCAACACTCCTGTACTTGCGGTCCGCACTTCCCACTCAACCCGCCGCCACCTCCGCTAAGAATGTTGACAGCCTGGAACATAACAACATACGGTGTTTCCAAACTCTTCAGGTCCTTCGTCGCCCTCGCCTCATTGAACAACTTGGACGAGGAAAGTGGCGCAAGATGAGCCGTATACGAAGACGGGATTGAAATCCCTTGTGCTACAACCACCCAACCACCGTAAACGTAAGCTCAAGTCTCCTAAAATCCAACACACACAAAGACATACGTTTCAAGAACCTCATCGCCCCATCCAAACACTCTGGGCTCAGCTCGTTATCCCCAAAAGAGCCCAACAGTTCACTAACGAGGATATCCGCCTGCTCGGAAACCTCGATGAAGCGCATGTCCCCATAGAGGAGCCGCACTCTGTCACCCCACTCGCGCGCTTGCCGATCCTGTAGTCTGTGTGCCCCGGCAGAAAGGAGGAACAGAAAGGTGATAACAAGTCAGGCAGAGATCAGGGGATGAGGAGAGCGGAGACAAACTGACGTGACATAGGCGTTGGGATTTTTCTCGACGGCGTAGATGAAGGCATCCCTCCCAGAACGTTCGATCGCTGTTAGACAGCGAGCGACGAGAGGCCCACGGCCAGCCCCTGCTATGCAGAATACACTATTGATTGATGTCAATAGATGCGTGATGATAGAGAAATTGTTAAAACCCACATTTTGTCTTCGACTGGCCAGTCGAGCAAAGCCCTATACATCGCCTATGTGAAGGCGAAGAATCTATTCGTCATCCAAGCACTGAAAAAAAAGAAACGATAAACACCCACCTCCTCATACTGCCTATACTTGACCGGATCCTGCTCAAACGTCTGATACGTAACACTTTGCAGGTTGTCCATTAAAGGCTACGAACTTGCGTGAGCCCAACCAAGGACGAGACTATCAATCAAAGGAAATCCCTAACCTGCAACGGCGCCTGCAAATAATCCTGATACCCTTGCGCGAAATTCTCCACCGTCCCCGCGCGCTCAGCAGCCTGCACCGCCGGGCTCGTCTTCTCCAAATAACCCACATATTGCTTATACGCTGTCTCTCCGCCGCGGGTATGAATCCCCGCGCTTACGCCGGAGAGTATTACCGTAGGGTAATGCTACAAAAAATACCTCTTAACAAAGAATAAAACAAGACTCAGGAGGGGTGCTCACAATCATACACTCTCGTATAAACGATTGTGTTGTTTTGGGGAGCACAGGGTACCCTTTCCCGTTCGCGATGAAGGTCGACGCGGGAAGGAGGATGTTACGAACTGACTCCGCGGCCCATTTACTTAGGACGCCGAGGGTCGTTGGGAGGGGAGGGGAGAGATCCAATGCTAGTCAATAATTGAAAATAATCAGTTGGTGTGCGTGGGGCTCATAAAAAGGACTTTACATACTAAGTGTCAAACGCGTATTATAATCGCATATCGATCGTATAAGGTCCCACATCTCCCATGTAGCGTTGAGTTCACTCTCAGGCGCCGTAGACAGTTTCTCAGAAGAAGAAGAACTGACGGGAACGGCGAGCTTAGGTGCAGGCGCGCTGCTCAGCGACCCTGTCGACAAACCCGATAGACTCGTGTTGGGGTTCGACCCGCTGTCCGTACATGTAGAGAGCAGTGGGTTCGGCGGCGATGGGGAACTTGGATTATTTTGTTGTTGGAGGACAGAGGGGTTGTAAATGGGTAAACGGATAGATAGGTGGATATATGGCGTGTTTTTGAGGCAGGAATTGACGATGCGAGCGTAGGAAGCTACGTGGTCGCGGTTCCGTGGGGCGGGAAGGATGGCGGATTGGACGTTGAGGTAAGAGGCGTATGCAAGTTCCTGTTGGAGAGCCTATACATTTCTTGTTGAATGAAGACAGATAAAGAGAAATAGGAAAAACACGAACGATCTCAGCATCATGACGGACCCAATCGTCCGTTGCATCGAGTTCCAGCCATTCAGAAATCATAACAGTCACTCCCTCAGCCTCGTCTATTCAAAAAAGATAAAAGATCAACCCTGCTCAAGTAAGCTTATAAGCACCAATTCAACACTAACCAAGCCTGGTAAGAGTAACCTCATCCTTCAAGAACCCGGGCCTCGACCTCCACACCTCCGCACTCTGCTCGGCCTTGATCTCCATCTCCCGATCGCTCCCGGGGGGTAGCAAGCACATCTCCTCCCAGCGCCGCCTCCACTTATCCGTAGTTAGAGGGAGGGCGATGGCGTCGTACCCATTAGATCGCGCTGTGGAGAGGAGCTGGAGTATCGGGGTGTCGTGTGAGCCAGACTCTAAGGATGTAAAAGATGCGGAGACAGCGGAGATGTCGTCGAGTGTTAGGTGCGTTGAGATCGCTGCGGAGGCGTTCCAGTTGTTCATGGTTTGGGTGGAGGGGTGGCCAGGAAATTGATTTGAAATTGATCTTGACGCGTCGGTTCTCCGGCGCTTGAGTCTTTCGCCATCCACTGGGAAACTTGATGAATTTGTCTCGCTCTATACAGCAGCTACATCTTGAACGTGCTGTATTTGAACATTTTTACTGGGCCTTGGCTTGGTCACCCTCGAGATGACGCTTCTTCGTCCATGGATCTCTAATTTTTCTTGAGAACGTCATCTTTTCATCCATACTCCTTGAGGCGACGCACTTCATTCACCAGCTGCAGCGAGTGAATATGACCACTCCCAGAAGCCAATTACGACCGTTTCGCCTTTTCCTTCTTGAGATGTCCTAGAACTCGTCATCACAACCGCGAAAGGACGTGGTGAGCAGAAAATAGAACCCAGAGTCGTAGCCAATTACTAATATTTCGCTTTTTCATACAGCCTTTACTATGATCAAGGCTTGGGCGTTTGCGAGAATGCCCTTTGACTTGACTGGGTCAATCAGCACCCTCTCTTCAAATTCCAGTCTTTGAGAGTCTTGACCGCGCATGCATTGGCGTGGACCACCCCAAAAAGACTCCCCTTCCTGCATATGCGTCCCACGACACCATAAGGCCTGGTAGTCTGATGTCGAGATAGCCTCTTCCAGATTGAAGCTCGGTAGTGACCAAGTTTCTTGCAGGGCACTGTTCAACGTTGTCAACGAACAATCCCTTCAAAGTTTAAACTGTTCTGTCTCTAGCTTGCAGGATTCCAAAATCCTTTCCTATGGTTCTGGATTCTTCCGGGTTTTCATGAGAATTCGAAGATTCCACCCATTTTGCTTGGTGTGTGATGGCATTACACTAGCCCGTTGTAGGAGCTTTTTCTCTGCTTCGACGTCTGGCTTCACGCGTGTAATTCGATCAACTTAACTCGGTGCACTACATCCGTTCACTCTTATTCATGTCTGCTGTTTAGCGGCGCCGTCGACTAGCAATCCCCTATCCGATTCCTCTTGGTTCTGGCTTCACGCGTGTAATTCGGTGTACTACACCAGTTCATTCTTATCAACGACTGCTGTTGAACAGGGTTGTTGATTAGCATTAACACTCTTCACACGTGGACTGAGATCCAAAGGTCGTCAACACATTCGATCTGGAATTCTTTCCTATAGCTCCTGGCTCATGGGATGGGAATTTGATGATTCCACTGATTTTGCTTGGTTCTGGCTTCACGCGTGGGATTCATTACGCCGGCTCACCGTAGGCATTCTTATTGAATCGGCGTCGTTGATGAGCAATTCCACGCATGGGATTCGACCTGGTGTATCCCACCAGTCACTCTTATCAACGACCGCTGATAAACGGCGTCTTAATATTCCCCTCTTGAATTCAGGGTACATCCATACGTTCACCGTGTCGTGTGATGGTGGATCTGCAGCGAGTGCCCTCTGGCTCGACGTTGTATACAATGTCGAGCGGTAATGTCTGCAGACACCATTGTAGAATTCGCGCATGACATTCTAAACGACGGGTAACAGGCTTGGAAAATATTTATAGTCGCACGCACGTCAAAAAACCCCTGATGATCGAGAAAAACGCGTCGCGTCATGATCAATACATAGTCGCGTTCGAGGAGCGACGATCAGGAAGAGCAAGATCGATCACGGCGCTTCTGATCATGATCGGAAATTGACGCCGTGTACTCTAGGGATCTGTCCTGGGGCGCTTTGCAGGGCTATCGGTAGGGTGGTCGGCGGGAGAGGTGAGTTGGTAGCCTGCGACGACGCCCTCTGCGACGGTACGGGATACGGCGGCGCGTAGCTCAGGGTCGGGGTCGCGGCCCTCTGCCTCGGCGCGCTGCATGATGTCTGCGACGGATGCCATGAGTGCAGAGGTGAGGTGCTCTGCTTCGGCGTTTTGGGCATGTTGGGAGGGCTGTTCGGGTGCTGGGGCGGAGGGAGGGTCAACAGGGGCGGGGTGGAGGGAGCGGAGAAAGACAGAGACGTGGGGAAAGTCCTCGGAGAGGTGATCGATTGGCTTTGGGGATACTATTAGAGTTTGGATTGAGTCGGGCATGAGTGCTTACGGATATGCCCTCGGAATTGAGGTGGTGGATGTTTGCGCCGTTGTCGACTAGGAATTGGGCGGTGGGAATGTTTTCGACGGTGTAGAGGGGTGTGTCGCCGTCGTCGTCTGTGATGTTTACGTTGCCGCCTAGTAGGGGATGTTATGAGTGGATGGGGGTAAGAGGGGAAGAGGTTACCGCGGGAGATGAGGTATGCGAGAACGTCGAGGTGGCCATAGCTTGCAGCAGCGTGCCTGTGCGGGGTTTAGTGCGTGATAAGAGGGAGATTGGGTGCTTTACATTGGAGTGTAGGTGAATGGATCTGGGAGATTTGGATCGAGGGCTGTATGGAGAAGAGATGATCGATTTGATTGAGAAAACAAGAAAGGACTTGCCCTCTGTTTCGACGAGGTACTATTACAGATTATTAGGAGATTCTTTATAAAGAAGATAGCCCTCACTTGAACTCTAGAGAGGTCGCCGTCGCCAGCCGCTACCCAGATGTTTTTTGACATGAGTGTCTCAGACGGATTCAGTGATCGGAAATGATTTTGGCTTGTCTGCTCTTGACCATGGACTCCCAGCCCCGCCTATTTCAAAATCTTCCAAAGGTCGGCCAGACACGCTGCTGTAAGTTCACAATCTCCTATGTTATTCTCATCTCACATATATCCTAGATTGGGCCCTCCTCAACGCTGACCTCGACTTTATCTACCTCGACCCCGTCCTCCAGAGCCATCTCGAAGACCAGGCCCCCCTTCTCCGTGGAAAATCTCTTCTTTCTTTTGTACATCCCGACGAACAGGCCTCTGCAAAGCTCGACCTTGGCGGTGTCCTCGAAAGCAGGACCCTCCATGGATCCGTCACTCGGTGAGCAACCAAAACCTCTTTCATCCCTCAACTCCTCTTAATTCCCCCCAGAGTTCGCTATTCTCGTCTCTCAAAAGTACGCCGTCTCCTCGGATATGACGGTCCTCCCCCTCCCTGGCAGGACGCAGACAAAATCGCTCTCGACAGCAACTATATGGCCGTCGACATCGTCATAAACTGGGCCGCAGAAGGTCTCGTCCTCTGCTTTATCCACGCCATCGTCGACCTTAGTCCCACTGACAACGACGAGCACCACAAGACAGGCTGGACAAATTGGTGTGGAACCCCCCTCATGGACAACAACCAAATCCAAATGTGCTACAACTACCTCATCGCCTCCGTCCAGACCCCCCAAAACATGTCTCGCATCTTCCAGATCCTCGACAACCGCGACGGCCGCCCTCTCCTCCTCAGCTGGCCGCCAGACCAGGGACAGGGCACCCAGCACCCAAACGCCCGCGACTTTGCCCAGCTCGTCGAAAATGCACAGATCGGCACAACAAATCAGGACGACAACAACGCCAAGACCAGTTGCACACGCCGCTACAAGGCCTTTCAAGCCATGCCTTCTGTCCCAGGCAGCCAAGTCGAGAGCATTTTTATCCCCCACGGTAAGCCCACACATCACGCGCCACCCGCGTTTTATTTCGATTTTCTCAAAATCTATATCTACAATCTAGGATCCGTCATATTCGCTTGTCACAAGGTAACTGCCTCACCCCCTTCCCGCAGTACCACTAGCTCCTCTGCAACCATGCAGCAGCTAGGCTACTCCTACCCACCCCCTACAACTTCCTACTACGACTCTCCCTCCTCCTCTTCCTACGCACTCCCTCCCCTTTCCTCCTCCCAAGCCTACCCATCCCCGTCCACCTCATTCCCCTATGCACCTACTCGCTGGGCCGACACGTCCGACTACCCTTCGTCCTCCACCCAACAACAACAACAACAATGGGGCTCAGGTACACCAAGCCCCGCCCACTCCGTCTCGTCCCTCCCCCCCGCCGTCAGCAACCTCCGCGCTGGCTCCTACCCTCCGCACACCTCGCAACATTTTCCCCCTCCGCCTACCTTTGTCGACGCAGGCGCAGGCTTCCCTCGCTCCGGCTCGCCTTACAACAATAACAATAATGGCAATGGGGGGTACTCCCCTAGCGAAGCAGGGTCCCTGGGCGACGAGGTGCCCCCTGCCCGCCGAAGGTCCGGCGACGGGACGGCGCCGACCATTCCCGGAGGAAGGAGTGCGAGTAACAGGCCGAACGGAGTGTTGAAGTGTTCGAGCTGTGGGGCAACCAGTAGTCCGGAGTGGAGAAAGGGCCCGAGCGGCAAGAAGGAACTCTGTAATGCGTGAGTTGCCCGTTTTCTTTCATTCATTCAATTTTCTTTCTTTCTTTCCTATTGCTCGAAAACCGTCCTTTGCTTGGGCCTGCTTTTCCTCCTTGGTGCTCAAGCCCCAGTGTCTCACTTCTCTTTCTTTCCTTTTTTCTTCATTCTGGGTGCTCGATGTCCGCAGCACCCGCACCGCATCAACGCTTGCTTCCGAACCTAGCCTGGGTGAGACATACGACACGGAGCCATGGATGTGGGTTGGGTTATCGGGTCCTTTCTCGGTCATATTGTCTGTCTTGTCCTGTCCTGCCCGTGTCCTTTCTTTCACTAGCGGTGGCACGACTTTCGTGCATGGCAAAACCATGCATGCTCGTACCCTGATACAAGCATGCCCACACGCGAGTTTTCGGCTCCGTGTTCATTGGGATGTGTACATTTTTACACTCGTTTCGTGTTTCACTTTTTTTGTTTGTTTCCGCTTTCACATTCACATTTCACATTTATTTATTCATTTCTCGTCCGTGTCCGTGTCCTATCACGGGGTGGCGCGCATCACGCTATTCGATTTCCTTATTTTCCATTCCCACAAATAACCTAACAACGCCCTATCCAGATGCGGACTCCGCTACGCACGCTCCCGCGCCAAACGAGAAGGCACAGCCAACACAACACAACGCCGGCGTAAAGACAAATCCACCGGCGGTGGCGGCGGCACCGTCGTCTCAGGCGGGATCACCAAACGCGAAGCATCATCCACACCGCCCTACCACCACCCTCACCTCCCCGGCACCTCCGCCTCCGCGCCCGCCGTCTCCTCTATGCGTCGGAGCTTCGACGGAGTCGGAGTCGGAGTCGGGAGCTCGCTGTCTGCGTCGGTAGGCGCGCCGAGTGGCGAGATGTACCCCCACGCCCATCATGTGTTGGAGGATACGAAGGCGGGGCTAAAGCTCACGCCGAGCCCGAGCCCGCCTATGGGGTTCGTGCATTATGCATCTGGGCCGGGGCCTGGACATGCGCATCATCAGCACCCGCACCCGCATCCGCATCATGCGCATGGAGGGCAGTTTTATAATGTCCCGAGCCCGTTGTCGCATACTGTGCCACTGGATGATGAACCTGCGGGGGGAGGGGGAGGGGCGGGACCGGGAGTGCCTGGTCCTGGAGTAGGGTTGGGAGGGGTGGGAGTAGGAGTGGGAATAGGCGCGGGGTTGGGAACGTTGGGAGGACCTGGGGTTGCGATTGGACAGGGACCGTTGAATGGGAATGGGAATATGGTGGGGCCTGGACAACCACAGCAGCAGCAGCAGCAGCAGTTGCCGTCTATGGCTGCGTATGTGGGGCGCTCGCCGTTGTCGACGATGCCGCCTGCGTCTTTTGAGAGGGACCGGGGGGAGAGGGAGAAAGAACGAGAGAGGGAAAGAGAGAGGGAGAGGGAGTTACCGCTCCCGCTTGGGCTTGGGGTTGAGAGGCATGGGAGGAGGATTTTGGCGCAGCAGGGATGAGATGAATGTGTGTGTTTCTCGTTGGGTGTGGCAGGGGAAGACCCCCACATATAGCCCCCAACGATGAAAAATGACGATGAACGAACGGACGATTGGCCTGGGTATGCTGGGCCACACGGCTGCGCTGCACAAAAAATCTCGCATTCAATCCTTTCTGTTTCTTGTTTCTTGGTCATTTTTTCATGCCACCTTCAAACAAATATGTGTATCTTCTTTTTTGGTCCCTCCCCACTTTCTTTTTCTACATACATATGTTTCCAAATCCGCGGTGCCTAATACTCTTTCTCCACCTTCTTCATTCATTCATTCCATCCCATGCACCTAATCCTTCGGTTTTCACACGAGGTACCCTTGTACCTTTGGGGTATATTTATCTCGTTCAAGTTCAAGTCCTCAAGCCCCGTCCTCTTCTTTCGTCCCGTCACGAACTCTTTCCCACCATCTACGCTCAACAATCCGTACATCTATCCGTAATCCACCCACCCACCTACCCCATAACACTCGCAACAACAGTACTTTCCTTAATTCTCTCCTCCCTCCCCCGCATCCTCGCATCTTCTCCATCCATCCTCCGACCAGACGTCACGATTGTTCGTGCGTGGACGATGTACATTAGTCAGTTAATGTTCTTTTCTACTACTTACACACCTCCTGAGCATAGTCCAGACGATAATAGGGCTTCGTGCCCATTATTATTCTCGTAGTACATACTTAACATAACACGAACATATAGTGATCTTCTCTATCTTGACGTTAACGTTACTTCTGGCGATTTTCGAGGCTGTGGCGGGCTCATGGCCATTGAGTACTTGACAATGCTAGCATTACATCAGCGCCACTATCACTCGTCAAACCCCTTGACATTCAACGCTGCGATGCAATTAGAGCTCGTGTATGTATATGATTCAATGCGTAAGGTAAGAGGTGGAGCGAAGCCATATGTATACGAAGAACAGATGATGAAGCCCAGGACCCCTAGTCCAAGTGGATGATAGTGAATACAGATAATAAAAAAACTCAATGCAATGCTCCCTCACTCTTCAGCTCCACAACAATATTAGTGATCATGAGAATGGTATAAAATGATAAAAGAAGTATGCCCCAGCGGCGACTGAGGAAGTAGTCGTTCAGGGGGACAAAGATGAGGGTGGCGACCAGGAGGGTGAGGAGGCCGATGGTGCTCACGAAGAGCGTCGTGGAGAAATGAAGCACATATGGAGTTTCTGTCTTGTGGATTATGTATGTCCCAGAAACGCCTACGCCAAGCAGGATGTTGAGCATCGGGCCGCCGAAACAGGCTGAGAACCCCATGATGGGAGCGAATTGCTGTGAAAGAGAGAATCAGGTGGGGGGTCGAAATATGAATGCGCTAAAGATGACGATCACGTACCGCAACACTCATGTTGGCTACCAAGTCGGCTAGAGAGTTTCCGATAGCGAAGAAGGTTAGACCGATGAGTGCATCAGATAAGCCAAATATAAACCCAAATGTCTGTAGGTCTCGCGTCAATACGAAGGATAAAGGGCAATGATAGTCAAAGGTACCTGGAGGACAATCACAATTTCGTCTGCGATGGCCATAATCCACACCATGGATACTATGAAACCCATTGAGCACCGAGCCAGCCGAGCCATCGGATGATTGCCCTTGTCCGCAAAGACGAGCACCAGCGCGCCTCCTATGCAGCCACCTGAAGCTGCTGCAATCAGATATGCAACTAGATGACTTGACTGGCCTGTGATGCAAAATCTTCAGCCCTGACGCGTATTAAATGGAGAGATTATTGCTCACGAAAAAAGACAGCAACACAGAACATTGGCGCGAGCGCACATTGAACTGCCATGAGCCACTTATTGAACTCCATGATATGCATCTCTTCTAGAACCTCCTCTTCCGCAATTAACGCACGCGCCTCACCCTCTTCTTCAAAATCTACAAGACGGCCATCGCTGTGATGATGATGAAGCTTTTCACGCGACGCGCCCGCCGGTATGTACGGTGTCACAGCGACGGGAAGCGTCAACGTCAAGAGCAGGATGGCTGGTGCCGCGAGTATCGACGCGGTTTGGTTCAAAATAGCCTGGTTCCTAAAATGGTGCAAAGACGGAAACAGTGTGTGAAATATTTGACATAGAACATTCCATATACGTTGCCTTCGCGTTGTTGGAGTATAAATCTGGTCTCCTGATTCGTCCGTATCCGTATCAGATGCTGTTGGTGAAGCAGACGTGCGAATTATGGTCGGAATAGCCGCGTTGGACGATAGTCGTGAGAGTGGTACCAAGGGTGGTGCAAAACGCCCAAAATAATCGCTGGGCTCCCTATTGAGAGTCCTTGGGTCTTCTAGGGTATTGGGTGAGATCACAGGGGAGAGTTGGCGGGACGATCGGCTCCGGTCATCCAATGCAACTGATTCGGCCTCGTCCCAAGGATCGTGGTCTCCAAGTGATAATGAGGTTCGTGGTGTGAGTTGTCGAGATCCAGGATGGGAGTGATAATGACCTCCAGCATATGGCGTTACTGGACTGTCGAACATACGCAGTGATGGGGCCGCAGCTTCACGTTGCAGCGAACCAATGACGTGAGCAAACTCAAGAGCACCCACAAGAGACATAGAGGGTAACTTCGCGTGGGATGACGAAGGAGAGGGTGAACGACTCCTCGTATATGAAGAATCGGGACGAAGATTAGAGCTCCTCCTCACATTTGTGTTAATCCGCGGTCGATTTGGTGCTTGTGGTGTTTGAGAATCTTGAGCCGGAGGGGATGCTGGAGACACATTGATCGAAATCGGACGTTCATTATCTTGCGGAAAGGTCAATGACTTTCTAATGCGTCTTTCATTTGAACTCACCCTCATCCCTATAAGGGGCGTATACAGTATCATCCTCTCCATCCTCTCCAGCAATCGAAAGCATCCTCTTGCGTTTTTGTTCTCTCCTCTGGTCCCACCATGAACCAACGACAACTACTACGACGTAGATCACATAGAGAACGACGAGGACACCTGCCTCCCATGGTAATATCTTGCCGTCCCAAAGAATGATCAACAAAAGGGACACTGCCACGGTGAAGAAACCGACGTCACGAAGAAAGGGTCCTCTCTCGACCCTAAATTCCTTGGTGATGCACATAGACCCTACCACGCACGAGACAATGAAGGATGCCGCGCCAAGGAGCTCTCCGATGGCCAAACTTCCCGAGCCAGCTCGCATCGCCGAAAACGTCGAGAAGACATCGGGACTACCATTTCCAAAAGCGAGAAACGTGACGCCCGCGACATTCTCATCTAGACCAAGGATCTGTGCGAGAGTAGCAAGATTTGGGGTAAAAAAGTCGGATGCACTTATGCCGAGGGTCGAGAAGAGAAAACACATCCATATAGCGAGAGATACAAATGCCACCGGTCGTAGGGGTAAGCTTGTGCAAAAATATCTCTGTAAATAGCTGATGGAGAGAAATGTCGTCGAGGTGGGGCAACTCTCTTGGACATGTGTACACTGATTCGCCACTGGATGCGCAAGAGGGAGACACTATCATGACTCAGTATGAAAGTCTCTACAGGACAACAGTTCTGACTCACCTGATCCGAGCTAACAGACACTGCTGTTGAGTTGAGGAGTTCATGGGATATGCGTTTCACCAAACTATGGTTTAGACTAGTGTCCTGAGTGGCATATCGACTTTGAGACAAAAAGAGTAGAGCATTAATAGAGAGAAAGAAAGCGAAAATGAATCTTGCAGGCGTGGGGGACATGGGAGTGGCAAAAGAAGGGCAGACTCATGGGTACGTCCCACCGTTCAAACTTCACACAAGCAGTTGCCGCCGCAATTGCCGCAATTGCTGTGTTGTTTGCTCGTTGTTGCTTCAAGAAGGCCTGCGCCAAACAAAGGTTCCAAATGAAGGGCGTCATGATTAATAGCGGTCTACATAAATTTACAGGTTTACATCGGAATAATAACGTTTTCCATGGTCGTCAAGGATCTGCGAAAGCCTATGTCACTTCAAATAACAAAAAGAAAGAGTACTGATAGAAATTACCGTGGGTTCATCCTTGTTCTCAATATCCATTGACAAGACACCCCGCCGCCGGCTTTCTATGGCACTGCCTCGACTGCCGACCTGGTGGTGGATCAGAGGGAGACGATGTGGTCCAAAGCTTATTTCTTACCCTAATCGTGCTTGTCGGTTCTTCATTTGTCGTCACAGATGCTAGGCGGAAACTCGTCGACGTCCTACCACGGGTTGAGTCTCCGTACTCCTTACTTCGCAAGTCCGATCGAGAATTCAAAGTGGCCAACAGAGAGTTCGCATACACTTAGAAATATCGTTAGAGGGCAAACAAGGTTCTCAAAGAAAGCCGTACATTTTCCAATGACAAAATCAAAGGCGAAGGTATAAAAGGACTCGGGCAAGGCCACAAACTGCGAATTTGTGAGGGTGATTGGGAATAAGTAACCAGACGAGCTTACTACAGCAACTTCCACGATGGCTACGACCCTATAAAGAAGCAAATTGACAAGAAAGCGTCATAAGATGGAAATTTTCAACGCACGAAGTGAGAATACATCGATTAATTGCGAAAACAATGAGTTTCCTGATTATAGTGTTCGTGTCTGCAAATTCAGACCGGTTGCTCGCCAGGAGTAAACAGAGTGCAGTCGCGATCAAAACGTCAGACAAGATAGCAGCGATACCGAAAGGGACCACGCTAGTCAACTAGCAAGTAGTCTTTAAAGGCGTAGATAAAAATTGTTGAAACTGGCTGACGTACTTTGACCTCCTTTAGTTTAGAAAAATCCTTCTTCAAGAAGCTAGTGGAAAAGATCACGCAATGAAGAGCCCGGAATCATCAATCTCTTACAAATATACGACGGTCTCTGATGATTCCATCTAAATCAACTTCGTCCAAAAATTGTTCTGAAGTCGCAACTTACCCATTCCAAAACCTGAAATATTTTGATGAGCTTCATATTTTCATCATGGACTAAATGCTTACAGAAGTGCGCAAAGACGACAAAACCCTGAATGCAGCCTCTATCAGAAAACATTTCGAGATCAATGATATCATAGCGTACTATGATGCCCGAAAGCCACCATTTTATCCGTTCGGGGCTTACTGGAGAGGTGAAATGAGAAAGAGGCTCTTAACTCTAGCCAAGCAGCGACATACGGGCATATATCCGTTGAGTAAAAAAGCTACCACGATAGTTAGGGAGTGAAATCGAGAATGCGTTCGACCCAAAACATACCACTGAACAACAAATGCCATGACAATCTGTAAAAGTAGGTCAGTAACAGCAGAGAAATCAGATTTATAGAGACGCTTGACATTAATCGCGATGGAGGTCTATCGTATAAAGAATGTCAGGCGAGGAAAATTGTGACAGTCGGGCGCTCAAATTTACATATAACGACCTATGAATTCTTCAAGTCAATTGTTTATTCCAAATCATTCAAGCACAGTGTACGCACCAAATCCCCTGCCCAAGTGCAGCCAAATTCCCAAAGCTTGTGATCTATGACGGGGCAATAACGGAACGGCGATGAACACTCGAAAACTTCATAGCCCGGTGAACGACATACAAGATAATGATAGATGGAGTGACACACTGGAAAAGTTTATGAGAATTGATATCGGTGCCGAGGACAGACGATACTCACTTAAGACCGCATGGGCTGTATCCAATGTCCTACAATTAAAAAGTAAAGATAGGGGTATGAATCACTGCTGGAGGACGCACCATATCACGGCCACCTAAGAATCCATTCTTACGCATAAGTACAAACTGTCTGCAAAGTTTTGGTCTGTACTCACGAGGGCCTTCAATCCATGACCATCCTTCGGATAATACGAGTAATAGAAGTACGCCTTCAGGTAGAAGAGTCAGGGTAATCCACTGAGTAGCAGACGCGATAACATGCCTGCAGAGTAGTGATACCGTAAATACCCATGGTCAACATTGCCGCCACGAGCAATGGGCCTGTGTAAGACAATCCGTTAGTGGCCGATTTACATTCTAGTTCTGAAGGTGAGCGCACCAAATGTCTGTCCAATGTCAACAGGCAGCATCGCGAGCTCCGAGGCGCCGCTGAGGGCAGCAGGAAGATATCAAGCCGTGGGATATACGAGAAGGTGATGAAGAAAGTAGTGGAAAAGTGTCATGGATCGGGTGGGTGTTTGTGACCAGAAGACGGTGTCGCTTAACGCTTCCATATGTACACTCAGGGTCCAGTGCCAAACACCCCAGATTACCCCATAAATTCAAAATGTTTTGTTACATGTTGCTCTCTCTTGGCTTTTTCTCAGTAATCTGTGGAATCTGTGGCACAGGATAATTATACTAATCAGTCTTCCTTTCATCGAAATATGAACAATTTGGTACCAGTCTATCAGACGCCTATACTACAGTTTCTTTACCGCCAACTCTGATCATGGCGGCCCTGCTGAACCACATGGTACCGTCGCTTATGCTCCAGATCCGCTCAAAACAGCTGCATCTTTTCCGTTGATGCTTGATGGATCAATTGAAGAGGGGGAACTTCGGGAGTCTGTACATACAACGCGCCAACTTGTTTCGTGGGAGAGCATATTCTCCACGGGTTAAGCTTACAACAAATTTTGAAGGCAGGCCGAATGGGAATAACGTTCATGATCACGGCGCTTGACTCCCACAGAAGTGTCGCTGGGTGCTGGTAACTGACGTCCGATTAGGTCGTGTGTAGAATTACTACAGACGTTGAAGGATATTATTTGAACTTGTGGCGTTGCCCAATCGGAATCCTGAAACTGCTCTGAGTCTCTACATGTATTTAGTACTTACGAGAAATACCTCTCCTGCTTTCGACAGTATCCCCCTTGATATACATGAACCACTGTGGTTCGATACGTATCGTGTCGAGATCGACCCCCTCCAGTGAGATGCTAACATGACCAGCGAGCATTCTACAGTCCCAAGTTTCATCCTTTGCGGTGTCGATGACCTGCACGTCGACTTCGGTGTAGCCGTCTGGACATGCGCCCACACGCGGAATATGGACCCCATCAATCTCCAGAGTTCGTGCCCAATCGGGGCGGGGCGTCAATGACAAGGTCTTTCCTACATCGTTTTGCCTATCCGTAAAAAAAGCACCTTTGCTGTCCCATGCACAAAACGCACTCATCCAACCACCAATCCAGTAAGTGCCAGAAGCTCTTTCCTCGTGAATCATTCGTTCCCAGAATTCTATATCGGCCAGTGGCCCGCCGGCTTCAAAGGCACGGACAAATCGAGAGAGAATTGCTCGAAGCATATTGGCCCATTCTGCAGGCTCCACGCCGAACTCACGAAGTTTTTCAATTCGGTCAAGAATGGACTGCCAGTCGGACTGCGTACCATCGAGAGTGATTGAAGGGATTCCACACCGTGTTCTCATTACATAAGAGAAATACCTGCACGATGTTCAGTATTGTAGATAGATCTCGATGTTGCGAGCCACCACGTACTCCTTTAATGTAGACATTAACAACACAGAGCATATAACAGAATCGTTCGGCGTGGTGGTAGAAAAGTTGGGAAGAACCCAAGGGACTAGTGATGCGTCTTTGACCTATTAAATAAAGTATGTGGGACTTATTTTGTCACAAAAGGGCAGAGGACAAACATTTTTGTGGATCTCGCTAGTCATCTGAATGGACAGGTCGCCAAAATCCATTCCTTCCATGGTGGTAGATTCTGATATAATCACAAGCGTCTTCTTTTCGTCATGCGCAACAAACTTATCACGCAGTTCAGCAGCATGGGCATTTATGCTAGGCGCCGGATAATGGCATAAGTCGCGCGTGCGTAGTTTAAGCAGTAGAAAGACATACTAGAAGTTTAATTGTGATAGAATTGCTATCCAGACATCATCAGGCCTACCGAGCAGTGAGCATACGGACGGAAATAGGAATTCAAGAGAATAACAGCTCACCGTATGACAAGGTTGTGGTGCCTGTTATATGCCAAAAGGGCACCTTGAACAAACCCGTTTCGTTGTGTATGCAACATGCGAGAGCCGTCGACAGAGCTCTGCAAAATCTTCGCAGGGACATAGGCGGTCGTTAAACCCGACAAGATAGTGGACTGGTTACGGCTGAGGCTCGTGATAGAAACGGATTCCGCAGAGCGTTGGGCGACTGCGAAAGTGATGGGCATGTTGGACTCCTAGTGTAATTGAACAAACACCTGGAGTATTTAACCAATTGAAGGCTGTACAGGTGCCAATAAGATACCAATGGCAGCGCGTCGGATCTGACATGGTAGAGATATTGAGAGTCAGGCATTGAACCGTGACGTTGAGCGCTGACCATAGATTTTGGCATGATTGATACAGCCTATTGACAGCCTTGGAGAGTTATGAAGAATATCTGATTGCAATTTCGCGCCAGAGTGCAGGGTTTGAAAGCCGCAGAGTCACCCCGCGGCCGATTTGTGGTTAAGAAAAAACTTCATTTCAGGAGTGTCGTCAGTGAAATTTGGAAGTGTGAATTTGGTAAAGAAAATAGTAGTGGTGGGAGGACGTCTTCGGGGACTTCGTCCTGCCCTGCGAACGCGTACACCGAAGCCTCAATACGCCTTGACCTCAGTGCGCGCTCCTCTCTTGAGCTGGTACTAGTACTGCTCCTTGCAGCTGCAATGATGCTTTATTTTGACATCCATCATTGCAGCGTGCACATACATCACGGGTGACGGATCCATGTTGACAAAGCTCTTCGACCTGGACCCGATTATTCCCTCAACGCTGACGTAGCAGAAACTGAACATGGTGACTACGCGTACTCTCGCGTGGGTGGCTGGACTGCTTGTATGCCCCTAATCTCAAACCGCAAACGTTTGTTAATGAAATTATCAGAGTGTCGTCGTTTGGCGAAGCGGACGTGTGGCGAAGAATGCGATTTTTACCAAACACGCCTTTACCAAGGGCTATTACGCAGAAGGAGACTTTGACGCCAATTGTGTAACTTTAAAGGGTGGCCCAGATCTCAAATATTGTGAAGACGCCACCTTCTGGGATCGTCTTGACGCACGGGGTGAACTTTTGAACCATGCCTTGGTTATCACCTGTGACGCGAACCGTAAAAACTGGAACACTGTTATGGGGCCACTGAGAAACCCAGATCCCCTTGGCTCTTTGTGGATATACGAATCTGATGAGAAGGAGAAGAAGGGCAAAGCCATTGCCGACCCTTCCAAACTGCGGCGGGTGGAGTTGAAGGGATATCCCAAAGGACATGATTTTCACCCTCTGGGTGTAGAAATCTATCCCTCTTATGCTGGAAATACGTCCAATGTTTACATCGTCAACCATGCTCGTGCGAGGACAGTTATCGAACAGTTCACCCTCGATCCCTCCACGCCAACCGTAGCAAACCATGTCCGCACATTGGCTTCACCTTACTTCCACTCGGCTAACGCCTTGGCGCTTACTTCTCCTGACTCATTCTATGTCACCAATGACCACCTTTTTACCCGGCGCCTTCCCTTTGTTGGTCACATCCTTCCTATCCTTGAATCCGTGTTCGCTGTCCCCCTTGCCTTTGTCTCTCACATAACTCTGACACCGCCAACTTCCTCCGACCCTCCAATTGCGACTCATAAATTTTCTTCCCTTTTTGTACCATTCCCAAATGGTATCGCTATCTCTCATGACGGCACTCAAGCTGCCCTTGCATCCACGTCGTTGGGCAAGATATTCTTCTATGAGCGAGATCCTAAAACAAATGACCTCAATCGGCTTATTGAGAGCGTCTCCATTCCCTTCTTTCCTGATAACATTCGCTACACTCACGATGGCACCACCCTCATTGTAACTGGACACCCTCACTTCCCAACTCTAATTGCGGTCGCAGCAGGCAAGGCACAGGTTGCGCCAAGCTGGGTCGTGTCAATCAATGCGCAGACCAGCACAAAGAATGCACAGGTCAAGGTTAAATTTGATAGCGATGCTCCAATATCAGCAATGGGAAAGGTGCCACCAGTCGCAGGGAGAGAGGTGACAACGCTCCTTCAAAGTGACGGTTCAGGATTCTCGTCCTCTTCAACTGGGCTGAAGGACCCACTTACTGGAACCCTGTATGTGACTGGACTGTATGCTGAAGATGGTGTCCTCATTTGTCGCCCTTCATGAATGCCCTAATGGAATTGTTGTTGTATCTTGCCTTACGTTTCCATTGTTAATGTACATTGCATCACCTCGTTGTCGTAAATCATTTCATTCGCCTATATAGTATATGGAAAGTTTGCTACATACAATAAAAGACCTTAAAAACAAACTAGTCGCAAGGATCCGGGAAAATATCGACGTGATAATCCCTCTCCTGATATTCACCTCGAGAGCAATTAGGAAACGGAATTTGATGGTGTGTCGCCGGAGGCAAGGTAAATGGTACAGATTGTTGATATTCGAGGTGAAAGGGCGATAATAGGCGTCGTGAATTGATATAGCATAAAAACGAGAATAAAAATGAATCGTATCCCACAATAGAAAAGTCGGCGTCGGGCAATGCCTTAGAACAGATTGGGCAGAAACCTGAATAATGAATCAGTCAGCATGACTTTCAATGAGAGGGAAAATATCACCAACATTGCGCTCACTCCGAAAACGAAAGCTGCGGCGCCCCAAGCAAGCTTCCTCGTTCTAGGCTGCAGATACGAATCAACACGCCGATTGGTCGCGATCGCCCTCTCAACCACCTCAGGTTCTTTAGGATTAAACTGTATCGTCTTCAGTTCTTCGTCATCATCCTTTCTTGGTCGCTTAACACCAGTCGTCAACTCGGGGACTGGTTCCATATCTTCATCCTCATCAACAGCCTTGTGTTTTATAGCTGCCTCTCTCTCGGCCTTCAATTTGTCCACCAACGCCCGTTGCTCAGCAATATCCTGCTCGTGCAATTCATGATTCGTGATCCCGTGTTCAACGGTCTCTGTCTCTTCATCAACGACAAGCTCGGATCCACCTGGAGTCACAGTTTGAGTGACCTCCCGACGAGTTATTCTCGCAGCCTTTGGTGTCCGAGTAACCAGGGGTGCTACGATTGATCGGGGAGCCGGGCTTCGCGTACGAGAGGAACGACGAGGATACGCCTTTGGTGGTGAAGTAGGCGGTGATGCAGGGGCAGGGGCAGGAGATGACTCCTTCCGACGCTTGGTCGGGTTCGGTTGAGCCGTGGGCGATGGTGTAGGTAGAGTCGCAGCAGCGTTAGAGGCTGACACAGGCTTTACAGATGTGGGTGCTTCTTTGACCGACTTCTGTGATCGACGGTAATTGGCATTTGGGTCAGGAGCTGCTTCGACAACCGCTGTGATGAGGTCGCCTAGACCGTAGGATTCGCCCAATGTTCTCGCAACAGCGGGGCTGACCCAAGTTCCCGCCAGTCGTGTCACTTCGGTATTGTGAGGGCCACCATTGTTCTTGGTAAGATCATAGTTCTCCTTCACCCATTGCAACTCGCTCTTCTCGTCATGATCCGGCGCATTGGGAAATGCTGCTCGAAACATCGTTGTAAGGCTGACAGCCTCGGTGTCAAATCGTCGAAGGATGAAGGCATGTCCCGTCGGCTGGATATTTACAACAATGAGCAAAGCAGTGACAACGAACGATAGAGCCACGTACCGTTGGCGTCTCAATTTTCATTCTCCCAACCTGAAAAACATATGAGCATACATGCGATGATTCATCATCGTACGCTTACAAGGATGTTCTTCCCCTGGCATGTTAGGATCTGGTACTTTACTGGAGGCAACGTGCCCGATTTTACTGGAGTTTCCGGGAATCACTTTGAATAAATGGACAATAGTGAGGGCGAAAGACGCACAAGTTATGGGAATATGAGGGTTTTTATGACGTTCTGGAAGAGGTGGTCTAGGTGCAACCATTATTATGGCACAAGGATTACAGCGTTAAATTGGAGGGAAACAGGTGTTCAAGGGTGGCAGCGATAGGGGAGAACCAAAACATAAACCTCAACAATAAACATGTACAAGCACAACCATTTCCCACGCATGCAATCAACCAAACGTTGGAGTCGGGCCGCACTCTCCCGACCAACTCGTACACAATCTCACTCTAATCTCACTCTCACATTCTCACTGTTACAATTTTTGACCTTGGTGGCGAGGCCGCTTCAGGCTAGGGTGCGAACTGTGGGAGTGGGGATGAACATTAATTTTCAATCTCGAATTTCAGTTTACTTCAGTGATGGACGGCCCGCCAGGGCCTCTACAAGCTCCGTCACTCCCTCCCACCACGAGTGTTTTCCTCTCCGGTTCTTCATGTCTGCGTGCTTTACCATTTCCTGCACGGGCACCCATTCGATAGAACTTGACTGGATCGTGATGACGGCTGCACTTTCTCCCGATGCTTGCCTTGTTTTGGCGGGCTGCGTTTGCAGCAATGCATGGTGCCGCTCGATAAACGCCATGCATTTGAGCGACAGCCTAACAGCACGCGCACGATCTATTGGTGATGGAACACCACCTTGTAGCGTGTGTCCAAGCGATGCAGAACGGGCATCGAATAGAGAACCGCCTTCTTCTTTGAACATGTTGGTAAGCACATCAGTGGTGTAAACCGACGAGGCTGCCTCGTTTCTGCAACATTGACTCAATCAAAGGATGAACATGACATATGTCCATGACACACCTGATGACAAGGCGTCCTTCACTCTTACCCTTTTCGTCGAGGCCATATCTTGTCTTCAAGAACCTGACATCTCTGCGCAACATGTCCAAGTTCATTCCAGTCTCAGGAGTGTAGATCAAAGAGGCTCCGGTCTGCATATCAAATGAATCAACATTCCAAGCAAGAGAGCTCTTCTACTTACGGCCAAAGCTCCCATTGTGGCAATGTATCCACACTTCCCTCCCTGGGTTTCAACAACGAAAACACGATTTCTAGAAGCGCTGGCACTCTGTTTGATGGCGTCACAGGCATCCACAAGTGCATTCAGACTCGTGTCGCTACCGAGACTGAACTCTGTCATCGGGACGTTGTTGCTGATTGTTGCGGGGAGGTGGACCATAGGGATGTTGAATGCGGGATAATGCTTCCTACCTTCTTCCAAAATAAGCAGGGCATTGAAAGCCTCAAACCCGCCAATCATCATAAAAGCATCGATGTTGAACTTCTGGAAAGTCGCAGCAACAGCTCCGAGATCAATCGAAGGCAGAGCCCGGTTGGTACCAAGCTCAGAACCACCTCGAGCCATCCAGGAGTCGACGCCTAGCCAGGATAGCTGGATGATATTGTCATCGAGAAGACCGCGAAAACCGTTCTGGACGGCGAGCGGCGTGTGGCCTTGTCGAAGACAATAACGAACGGCAGCACGAGTGGCCGCATTCATTCCGCCAGCTGGTGCCCCCATGCTATGATCATGTCAAGATTGCATTTACCATGTAATTTAGTGACTTACTGCATAATTGCGATACGGAGCCGCTAGTAAAATGATATGAAAGTCGATCAGGAAGATAGAGGACCTTACTAACCTTTTCTTTGGGTAGGGCAGGCTCCCTCGTGAGCACTGATGTTGCCGCGAATCCATCCAAACTCTCAGCAAACTCAGGATCCCTCAATGACATGGCCTTTTCAAAGTCCTTTTCGCTGACAGCATCTGCTACAGCGCGAGTCTGAAACGATAGCTGTGAAGTGAAGCGACAAAAGATCTATCCAAACCACTAACCATCTCAACGGCCTCCATGAGAGGAACTCGAGTGATCTTATTCTCTTGAACTCCGATCATGTACGATGGTGTCTCTGGAGTAGCCTCCAGTAATGCTGCGACTGCCTCTACACCTTGAAGGGTGGGCTTGTAGTGGTTTAATGAGGTCTGATAACATCCCGTCTTTGAAGGTGCTTACAAGAATACGATCCCATGCACAAGGTCGTCCACCTCTCTGAGTGTGGCCCAAAGTGGTTACTCGTGTGTCAAGCCCAAGACGTTCTGTCAGGACCTCTTTGACGTATTCTGCCTTGATGGGATTGAGTTCGCAATCGATGGCGCCTTCGGCAACAATCACAATCGTCTTGCGCTTGCCTACTTGTCGATGCTAGACGTATCAGACATGAGCATGATGTCAACATGGGATTCAAATTGTCCATACACGATGGATGGCGTCACACATCTCGTCTTCCCAAGGCATAGATTTTGGTGGCCGTTCGGGGATGAAGATGAAATCTGCACCACCGCTAGGAAGAGTTGAGCATATACATATTATCGCCACAAATGGGGCTTACGCGACACCCGCAAGAAGGGCCAACCAGCCACAGTGCCTTCCCATGACCTCAAGGACGAACGCACGCGAATGACTGAACGCCGTGGAGTTTATATTGTCCATCGCTTCGCAGATACGGTGCAGAGCCGTTGGTGCACCGATAGTCATGTCTGTCATCGACATGTCATTGTCGATAGACCCGACCAGACCCACTATCTTGAGGTGAGCATGTTCTTGCGCTTGAGCCTCTGTGATTTTGGCTGTAGAGCCCGAAATTAAGTCATGGAAGATATGTCATGGAAGTGAAGCGTACATTGCGATTGAAGCTGAGCAATAAGTGAAGGCCATTCCGCTCTGAATACGTCGGCACCAGTAAGGGAGCCATCTCCTCCACAGACAACCAGCGCGTCAATGCCTTCTTTGACAAGGTTATAGGCAGCAGCCAATCGGCCTTCAGGAGTGCGGAATGTCTTGGATCGTGCTGTTCCGATGAGAGTACCTCCCTAAGAAAAAGGTCATTGATGGAAGACGAGAAAAAAGTATCCACAAGTTTCACCTCCGAAAACCATCCACGCACATCGTCAAAGCCCACCCTAACGATATAACGACCTTCCAGTGTCCTTCCACCAGTGTAGTCACAGGTTCCATCTCTGAGCAAGTTGCCATCGCCAAATCTGAGACTGTTAACTATGTCGAAACTGGACCCCTCTGGGACAGTAAATGTTGACGGTGTATTCAACGAAGGAGCGTTGGACCCGTGGGCCTGAACATATTCTGTGTTCCCTCTTACGAGACCTTCATAACCCTCCCGCACAACCCACATTTCACATCCTCTGCATGAAGACGCGTGTCAATTGGCAGATAAGTAGTAAAAATCGATATCAATCGTACTTTAAAATGCCCGTCTTTACTATGGAACGCACCACTGCGTTCATCCCCGCGCTGTCTCCTCCTGAGGTAAGAATTGCGATCTTCATCGTATCGCCTAGCGTCTCGCGACTTGTACGTATATCCTGATTGCGTCGATATTGGAAGGAACGAGCTAGATTATATAGGGCTCGCACACGTTTGCTTTGTGGTGCAAGGCTAGGGGGAGATAGTGATGTTATCTAGTAGAATTGAAGGGTCTCACCTCACCCAGAGTAACGCCGCGTCTTGCTTAGACTCCGAACGTTCGTGATCGATCGTAATCAACGCCTCCCCAATTTGACTTTCTGCACGTCATATACGACTAGTTCGAAAAAATCGCGACGGACATCTCATGCGGGATAGTACCCTGCCTTGCCCTATGGGCTTCGTAGTTCTGACTCTCCAATCAATCATCTTGTGGACCGCACAATTTCCGTCGTGACGTGATACATACGATAACACCGCGTACCCCTGGCCAAATGGATTCACCATTTCTATGTTTGTTATGTGCCTAGCATCCATACTCCGGACCAAGCTTTCCGCAGAGACATGACAATGATATCTTCTTGAATGTCTCCAGTCCACGAACCTACATCCTTCCTGGCTTCCAAACACAGAGGACGTTTGGAAGGTAGAGTGATAGTATAGGTGCTTGCGCTTGCTATCTGTGAAGATAGGTGTTCTGACAGCACCCATCCTTACATATAGGCTCTGATGATGGACACGGTTACTCTCATTCGAATCCAACACCAAAAGACTACGCTTTGTTCTGAGGTGTATACTGGTTTGAGATCCTCGCGGTCGAAGAGTTTATTTTCGTGGGCGTATCTTCCCCCGAGCGCTAAGTTGAAAGTATCATGTGGACGACAATGAAGACACGTCTGACTTGGTTTCAAATTTCAAGGGATTTTCTGTCGGATGCTGGTCCATAAACCCGATAATAAGTGATCACGATACGACCAACATATGCATTCTATGGGCATGGAAGACACTTGATCCGTAGGTCTCCGCGCAAGCAGGAGTCTTATACCACTAGCTGTTCTGAGGCGCTCAGAATCAATATGCATCCTTGTTTGAGGTCCTCGCGGTCGAAGAGGTCATTTTTCGTGGGTGTCACACTGTATCTCCCCTGGGCGCTAAATTAAAAGGTTTCTCGTATCATGTGGTGGACGACATGGAACACACATCTGACTTACAAGGGATTTTGTGTCAGATACTAGTCCATAGAAGGCGCTTGATCCGTGGGCTCTCCGCGCAAGCAGGAGTCTTGTATCACAAGAGATCTCTGCTATACGGCAGGAATAGATTGCCGAGTTTCAACCGAGCTTGGAAGAATATGTTTGACGTTGGGTGGGTGTCCAAGGCTGTTCCCTTTATCAGACACGATCCCTCAAATACTTGGATGAGCTGATAATCAGCATATCATCACTTCTCTTTTCTTCAATTCGAACGATTCACAGATCTCGACATGGATACCCCGGATGAAAGGGAACCCCTCACACCAAAGGCAGAAGATGACTTCACTGGTCAGACGAAACCTGACATACCAGACGGTGGATTCAGAGCATGGAGTACCGTGGCCGGCTCGTAGGTCATCAGATGTCCCACCGAGCGTACAACCTGATCCCCGTTCGATTCAGTTGGTTCATGATGTTCGCCACATTTGGGTCCGTCGTATCCGATTGAATTGTACAATCGACTAGCTGACACATTGCCGTAGCTATCTAAATTCTTTCGGAGTCTATCAAGGTGATCTTCGTACATTGTTCTGCGCCACACAATGCTCATTTGGTGCTCTAAGATTTCTACACTCGAGATTTTCTTTCGGAAAGTCTCCCTAGCAAGATTGCGTAAGTCTCGAATGTTACAGGATAGATGATGTCTTGATAATGCGCGTTAGGTGGATAGGTAGCCTACAGTTGGCGATGCCATTTGCCCTCGGTCTAGTATCTGGCAAACTCTTTGACAGTGGCTATTTCCGTGTCTTGTCGATTACTGGCTCGGTTATCTTTGCTTTCTCGTAAGTAACAGCGTTGTCGCATTGCGAGCACTCGATAAGACCAAAATAGACTATTTACGCTTTCACTGGCGCAGCCTCAGCATTATTACCAGGTTCGAAATTTACGCCTAAGGAGTTCTGGGGCATTAATATTGAGTCTTTTTTTCTTGCAGGTATTCCTTGCACAAGGTGTGGGGATGGGCCTTGGGCTGGGGCTAACTTTTGTACCTTCAATGAGCATCTTAGTGATGCACTTCGAGCGACGCCGAGCGCTAGCTTCTGGGATTGCTCTAAGCGGGAGTTCAATTGGTGCCGTTATTTTCCCCATTAGTTGAGTAGCAATCATTGTTACAGTCGAAGAACAAAAAACTTACTTACCATGGGTTCACTCTGTAGTGCTCAAGTGGGTTGAAGCTTCATGTACCCCTTCCTTCCATCTGACTTCTTTCTCAGCCATTTAATGCCTACCCTCGGTTTTGCGCAGGCCGTGCGTGCGACGGCTTACATTGTAGTGGGCTGCTTGATCGCGGCCAATTGTCTAATGAGAAATAATCCGGCGACTTATAAGCTTCGAGCAGAAGCACCACCTTTGGATATTCGTAGTCTCTTCGCAGATGTACCATATTTGTTTGGCATCTTCGGGTCTGTTTTCTGTAGTCGTGGTTTATTGATGTCCTAACTCCCTTTATCCGTAGGTGTCTTCTTTCTCTCTTTGGTTGCTATTTTCCAGGTCAGCTAGTTTTTCTCGAGGGCCGTCCCTAGAAACTAAACCAACATTGTCATATAGTGTTTTATCTCCAACTATTTGCGGTTCAGCATGGAATTGGACAGACAATTGCCTTTTATTCCGTATGTATACCAAGCATTCCGGGACGACATTTAACTCGGATGAGTCTTAGCTTGCGATTTTAAATGCATCCAGTGCAATGGGACGCATCGTTGGAAATTTTCTGGCAGATCGATTCGGACCATGGAACCTGCAAGTCCCGTGCGGCTTCATTACTAGCGCGGTTATATGGGCTGTGCTTGGAGTGTATGTCCCCCGTGTGGCCAGTATCCTGCATTTCAATGACTCGATATCTTTTCAAGTCATAATACATCTACCCTCGTAGCTGTCAGCATCTTATACGGTTTTTTTTCTGGTGCAGGTGAGCCAAGACTGCCTCAATGAGGCTTTGCTCGAAATGGTACTTAATATTATTCTGCGTCTCAGGACTTTCTTTGTCATTTGCAGGATGGGCTTCACTTGCTCGAAATCCCAGAGAAGCCGGGTGAGAGATATTGATGCTAGCACATTCGAAAGTTTGCTGAGTTATTCCTATCAGCGCTCGCACGGGTCTTGCGGTGGCGATTGGGAGCTTCGGCTGCCTGGGGTCTGCTCCAGTGCAAGGAGCCCTTCTGACAGAACGCTTTGATTGGATTAGGCCAACTGTGTTCTCCGCTGTGAGTCCTTACTTGTTTTAAACTGTGGCGGAGTATCCAATTCAACCCCGTTACATATTAAGGTTATCGTAGGTTGTGGAAGCGCCGTTTTCCTCATAACAAGAACCCTTTTGGCGAGGGATCGTGGCACGCAAAAGGTGTGAAAGCCGATTACTTTAGCAGAAGGAACAATGGTAGATAAAGACTACGGGCTGGATACGTATCATTACATATAGCACAATTAAATTGTTTAAATCGCAGCCCGATTTGGCACACTTCCATGACCAATGGTGTAGACATGGGTTTGGATTTGAGATTGGCGGGGTACCTTGTGAACCTTCCGCCTTCTGTTTCGCTTCTGTATCAGCGGACAAGACATCTCACTCGATCAGATGATATATACTCTGACATTATCTCCAACGTTTTGATTCTAAAGGAGCACTAGCTTGTACATCATGCCGTAGAGATTGGACCATCAATTCTACTTCAAATTTAAGCAGGGCGTGAATGGATAAATATACCTAGGTACTTACGAACGGCCACGAGAAGAAATGCCTGAGCTTCTGCGACAGCGTCGGGACTTCCTCCTTGATCTGGCGAAGCGTATTTCGAATACGTCTGTCATTCTCGACGAGCTGTTTCCATAAGTCGGCCGTCACGCCGCAATCTTTCATGTCCTGCGCCATCTCTTTCTGGTTCTCGAGTAGGTTGGAAAGCCTAGTAATCAAGTTGTGACTATCGTGTTTCTTCTTCAACGATTCCAGCTCGTCCATGACTTTCTCCGTGTCAAATGTAAATGCCTCTGCAAGGCTAAGTTTGACAAGTCTCCATGCGGCATCGTAGGATACCTCTTCAAGCCGGCACATACGTGAACCCCGGCGCATCAATTGTTTCCATCGCTTCTTCTGCAAATCGTCTTCGTGCTCGATATCCAAGTGCTGAGGGGGAGAAGTCCATTTTGTGGTTGCGAGTAGAACATTTCGTGTCGCTGCCTCACCGCATAATCTTCCGAAGCGCACAAGACTGTTCCGAACAAACGCTAATTCCCGCGATTGTGTTATATCCCATAAGAAGATGACCCCTGCAAGCTTCATCTCATTACCATAGCTGCGGTAGCAGTCAGAGTTCGAAGCATCATGAATGCTGGAGCACTTACGATTTTTCAAGCCAAGTGGCGATGCGCTTCAAAATTTGCTCGTCTGAGGCAATGCGACTATTAAGGCCGGGTGTGTCGAGAAGAACGATACGGTGTGTGGGAGCCTCTGGATGCGAGACAACAACAAATTGTATATCCTGCGTGCAAGGTTCGATGCGATCGCTCACAACAAGTCTCGTTGCATCTCCCAAGAGGGTGTTGATGAGCTACATACGTATCAGAGTAGATTAAAATCTAGTTTGACTACAATACCGTGCTTTTCCCGCATCCAGTGATGCCTATAATTCTGTCCAATTTGAATTACCCTGAATGGTGGGTAACCTATGATACAGCAATCACTCACGGAATAACAATGTCATATGGCTGTGGGTTTGGAATAACATACGAGATGTCTTCCACATTCTTGATAGTTTGTGCTTGCTGCCTTGAAGTAGACATGATAACTTGGAATTGGGAAAATAATATGCATTGCATAGTAAGAGGGATCGGCGTTTATATTACTGTCAGCTCTATGTGATGAGCCGCGTTGCAATTGCGCATGCCAGTGACCCTAATCAATCGTAAAAGAACTTGGAGCGATTTGGAAACATCGTTATCACTTGGGGTCCGTGGTCCGATGGGGGTAGAGTCCATATCTCTGTAACACGCATGGCGAACATGTACGTTGGTAAAGGCAAGTCTTGAAACACAAGTCCGAATACGTACTCCTTCACACCAGCCGGGTGCACAGATCCTGAGGGCAATTGAATCTGCCTCATTGACATATGGACTGGACAGCACCCGGCTTGATCTTTCTGCCTCGCAGCAGAGGCTCGTGTAAGTCGCATCACAGTGTAGAGTAAGTTGTTCGCACAAAAGTGTTCATGGCCACGGGCACGCATCATCAAACATGCCTTTCGCATATCTCATTCGACCTTTGAGGCTATCGCGAGGTGAAACATTTTCAGGGTTTTCAGATATTAAGGCTCACCTTCTAATTAATAAAATATTGCTGTTTATTGCCCTCATTTTACTTACCAAAATTCTGGCGATCGACAGTCAACCCGGAAATTGGCCATGGCTCAGGTTGAAATATTTTAAGATTTCCGAACCGCTCAATGACGCAGGTAAACGAGGTGAACATGAGGTGTCTGGACTACTGGGAGTCTGCTATGAAACCCAGCTGAGATCCTGGTTCGGCCTATGTTTCTTCAATAAGTGAGTGATCCAGATGGCTTATTAGTTATTACTGCTAACATCGTTCCTGCCAACAATTGAAGATACCCCAGCCATGTCCCACATCTATGATGCCGCTCCTGCTGGAGAAGGCAAGACTAGCAAAAGGACCCTCTCTAGTAAGGGAAACGATAGAAAAAGGGATACTGACTACACTGTCGCTTCATCGAATTCAAGCTCCACCTGGACCATCAACAATGTTGCTACTATGTACGTTACCCATGGCTGCATTTTGACCATTCATAGATTCAAGTTATCGTGATTTGTTGCAGACTAGCGGCCAATAGGAGTGCGGGTCCTACAACTGGCGATGACTTACGTACCAGGGACACCAAACCAGGGACATCGCCTGCCAGAACCAGTAGTTCTGACCGCAACGCGCACGATGATAAGGATGCTTCAAAGTGCGTGGCTTCGTATATATTGACTATTAGCACAATCCTATCGCTGTCCCATCCAGAAAAGACGATGTTATCGAACGCGCGTACGACGAGGTGTCCCAGTAAGTATCCGTGGTTGAGTAATAAGCATTTCAACGCATCTTATCTTCCACTTCAAGTAACTGGAAGCATTCCGACGTGCGCAACATTGAGCAATCTCCGTACGTCAGTCGACTCAATCAATACCCCGCAAAATTTCTTATTTTCATGCAAAAGTGGAACCCTTGTCGACACACAGGAGGATCCCAATAACAATACCCCGTACAAGAAGTAAGCGTCTTTAAGGACGGCCATGTCGAATACATATTGTCAGTGTTGCCAGGAAAATGATGCTAATCAGTTGAGCAGTTGGCCCTCATTCATGAGGCTCTTCAAAGGAGCCAAATCCTTTGCAAAATCGACAACCTCCAAGATAGAGATGGGTGAGAACGATATCGCGATTGCGTGAGTTCAGATCGAGAGGATATTATTCTAACTCATGCATGTCTCTAGTATTACTGGTAGAGTCGGGAAAGAAGGGAAACGCTTCGTAAGAAACTCCAGTCAATCCACGCATCGAACCTACAATGCATTTTATTTTAGTTCGTTGATAGTGCCGTTGGCGATGATATTATCCGTCAAGACACCACTTCCCTTCACATTCATTTCGTGGTCGCACGTCATCCGCGAGATTCGAACCGATCCATTTTTTTCGTTTATACAACGGGTTCCAAGGATCAGAAAATGAATGAAGCTATACGCTACTTGCTCAGCTGGATTTTCGATGCGTGTGTGCCTTTTGTTATCAGCAGGCTTGATGCAAGCGCCGAACAAAATTTCACAGATACAACTTGAAGAGGAAATTTTCCGGCTTGATTTATCTCGAAGATGCCTCGACGTCGCCACCTACAAAGTTAACACATACCGCCTTGGATTTACTCGGCCAGTGTGTCGAGAGCCAGAACATCGTTATCGCAACGACAGGATGGGATGATTCCGACCTCCATGCCAAGCATAAGTTGGAAGATCGACACACACAGCTCATCAGACAGTGGAGGCCATTTGTCGATCGTGGCGTGAATGTCCTTCGACTAGCAGCGCCCGACAGAAGTTCGCGAGATGTTTTCCATAATGCCTTGGACATTGTAACTGTTATCACAACCAAAATCGACGGGACAGGGTCAGCTGTAAAGCGAGGTGTCTACCGAGGCAATGAAGAGCAACCCGGAGACAAGTTTTTGGAAGATCCAAGAGACACCGACATTGTTATCCCGTGAGATTTTCGTTGATTTATATCTGTCCAGTTCACTGAGCTAGCCTACAGAGTTATAGGCCCTTCTGGGGTTGGCAAAAGCATGGTAAGACACCGCAGATCTACTTCGAGTTCATGCGTCTCAGAGTTCGGTTTGAATATTAGTTCATCAACTACGTTTATGGTCATAACATTGCAAAAGTTGGTCACACACTCGAATCTGAGACGGCCGATCTACAACCTGTCATGTTACCCCACCCTACTGATCGCACTCGCCGGATTGTTCTCGTGGACACACCTGGTTTTGATGACTCGAATGTGGAAGATGTCGAGACTCTGCGGCGCATCGCTGTCTGGCTTAGTCGCTCGTAAGTTCTATCCGTCCTTGGATATCGCGAATGCCGACAATACCTCAAAGCTATTCCGCAAACATGATTCTAGCAGGTGTCATCTACATACACGAGATCAGCCAAACCCGGCTGCTTGGGACTGTCGAGAAGAATCTTGAGATGTTCAGCAAGCTGATCGGCCAGGATGCCACCAAAAAGGTCGTCCTTCTTACTACAAAGTGGGGCCAGATTCCTGAGGGCGTTGGTATTGATCGTGAGAAGCAGCTCAAGGAACGTCATTGGAAGGACATGCTGGATGTCGGAGCGAAATTATTCCGCTTCGAAGATTCTCATGAGTCCGGTCAATCGATTATTCGCTACGTCATCAACCACGCCGAAGCACAAGCCGATATCGAAATTCAGAAAGAACTGGTTGAAGCCCAGAAGATATTGCCAGATACTGAGGCCGGCCAAGCCCTGTTATTCTCGCTTGAAGATGATTTGGAGGGCCTGCGCCGAGCTGTCGCAGCTCTTCGTAAGGAAGGCGATAACGACAAGATATGCTCGGAGAGGAAAGAAATCGAACAGCAAATACAGGAGAAAATCAAACAGATAGACGGGCTTAGCAATCCGCTACGCTTTTGGTGGAGGAAGCTTCTGTCATCTGTAAGCAGGGTTTCGATCATCGTCACTCTGAGGTTTATGCTTCTGCTTAATAGGTCAACCCCAAACGTGTTGTTGTTCACTGAAGTTCTCAACCATCATTCTGATTATTAACATTGGTCTCACTGCACATTTACTTTGATCCACTCCTGCCAGGGGAAATAATGCAGACTCTATCTGCTCGATTTCCAGCTTTTTATCGGATCTGTTACAGGACAGGTGCTGTTGTCGACACGCCATTGGCCTTTCAATTGACATACTGGTGCTACCTAAAAAAGCTGGCCTCGTTGCTTCTAGAATACCAGACTTGCTTCGTGTATGCACAGCCGTCATCCTTGTGACTTTCATCCAAGTTATGGTGAAAAGATGTCGATTTGATTACTTAGTTCTCTTCCCCCCAGGCGCGCTCTGCCGTAGCCTTGGCCTCTGGGGAAGACTCTGCTTGGATACTTAAGTCAAGCCAGAACCAGATTTCTAAGCAAGGTCGTTCAAATGTCTTATCGTAAAATGTTGGAATGTAGGACATCCATCAACGTTGCATCAACTACGACCCAGCGTTTGTGAAACATAAGACAAAAAGGGATTTCATAGCAAAGTTTGAGCACAGGCGCTGACCAACTTTCGAAAATTAGTATAAGCACTTCCATCAATTCTGTTCGAAGTGTCAAACGAAGGCATGTAATGAAGTTTTTGAGGAAACTTACAGACGACTTCCAAGGAATAAAGATAGCTGCGACCTTCTGCCAGAGTGTTGGACTTTTCACTTTGATCTGGCGAAGCACATCTCGAATATGCCTGTCTTTCTGAACGAGGTCGTCCCATAACTCATCACTCAAGCCACCGTCTTTCAACTTCTCCGCCATCTCCTTCTGATCTGAGAGTATTTTCTCGAGTGGAGCGATCAAGTCCTGACTATCGCCTTTCTTTTTCAGCGTCCTCAGCTCACCCAAAATTTTTTCTGTGTCGTATGTAAATGCGTCGGCAAGGCTGAATCTGACGAGTTTCCATGCAGCGTCGTAGGATACTTCTTCGAGCCGACACATGCGTGACCCCCGACGCATCAACTGCTTCCACTGCTTCTGTTGCAGCTCGTTTTCGTGTTGGATATCCGAGTCTTGAGGGGGAGAAGTCCATTTTGTGGTCGCAAGGACAACATTCTGCGTCGCCGCTCCTGTGCATAATCTTTCAAAGCGCGCAAGATTCCTCTGAACGAACGATAACTCCCGTGGCTGATTTATATCCCACAAAAAGATAACCCCTGCAAGTTTTATGTCATCTTCGTAACTGCAGTAGCGGTCAGAATTTAAAGCAAGACTGTGTCAGAGCACTTGCGATTTTTCAAGCCAAGTGGCAATGCGCTTCAAAATTTGCTCGTCTGGGGCAATACGACTATTAAGACCGGGTGTGTCGAGAAGCACGATACGATGTTTGGGAGCCTCTGGATGCGAGACAACAACAAACTGTATATCCTGCGTGCAAGGTTCGATGCGATCGCTCACAACAAGTCTCGTTGCATCTGTTGCATCTCCCAAAAGGGTGTTGATGAGCTACGTACTAGTCAGACTCGTGGATTGAAAACTGGTCCTTGAACTACAATACCGTGCTTTTCCCGCATCCAGTGATGCCTATGATCCTGTCCAAATTGAATAATCTGAATGGGTGGCCCGGGATAGTATCGACCCGATACGACAGTCACTCACGGAATAACGATGTCGTATGGTCGTGGGCCTGGAATAACTTTGTCTTCGACCCAAGCTTTTTCGGCGTATTTAACTGGAGGAGGCATAATGAAGCTATGGGAGAACTGTACAGAGGGTGGGTATCATATACGTATATCAATTGACATACTGCTAATTTAACGTGTGGGCAACCACGTTTCCAGACATATTACAGCATGGCTAGATCCTGAAAAGAACGCACCCGTTAGGTTGCGGACACATCTGGACATACCAATACCATCTAGATCTGTTTCACGGTGCGGCGAATGCGTGGCGAGCCTGTTGGGATCCGGACGATGGTTGTTGACAATAGAACGTGAAGGATAAATCCAATAATGCCTTTGGGATGCCTGCCTTGTACAAGACACTCTGTCTGAATACTAGAGGTGCCACACAACTACCATGACTCGAATGGTGGAAATCCCTCTTCAGGCTTCAAGTCTGTTCGACTGTTCGCTTTCTAGGATCACATGCAAACGCCTCACGGTTTCCTCGTTTTCTTTTTATTGATGAAGCCCATGTGGTCTGCCTGTCGTCCAAGTCCTTTACGATTTTAGAGGGAGGACGCCTCGTGTAGTAAAGGTTGTCGTTCTTACAGGATCGCTTCTTTGTAAAGGGACGCATAGTACTTAACCGTGCCAGCAAGCTGTTGGCACTTCACAACGACAACTCACTCTGCAAGTATCTGCCTTGAAGGTAGGTTGGTGTCGACCAGACTCTGAGAATGTTTGTACTGACGCAATAGATCTCTCTTCACTAACACTGACTTGTCCTAGATTGCGATGAAGGGCAAACAGTGGAAGAAGGAAATCATGCCAGACGACTGCTTCATAGAGGATGGTAGAGAGGGTGATGTTATCATTGTGTAAGTTTCCACTGCTATCCCTTGTTCCAGAGATATCTGAAGTGCTAGCTCCTTAGAGTCATGGGTTTGACAGGAGCAGGAAAGAGCACAGTACGTAACATCGAGATTTCACCCAAGTACGACCTCCCTGATCCTCTATGATAGTTCATTAACACTCTCCTGGGGGTTTCCGTCGCGCCCGTTGGGCATCAAGTTGAATCCAAGACAGAATACATCCATCATTATCCGATCCCAATCACGGACCGCCGAGTCTTCATTGTCGATACTCCTGGTTTCGACGACACATACATCACCCCTCGAGAGATATTGAGGCGCATTGCCGTGTGGATGGCAAAGTCGTGCGTGCGGTCCGCATCCAATGCTTACTCGTCACTTCCCATGTTCTTAGATATTCTAGCGACGTCAAGGTTGCAGGCATCATCTATCTCCAGGACATCAGTCAGGATCGCTTCCGCGGGTCAATGAAGAGGAATCTGACTATGTTTAAGAAGCTCTGTGGTCAAGAGGCGGCGACCAGAATTTTCCTTGCAACGACCAAGTGGGATTTTGTCACGAAGGTCATCGGAGAAGAACATGAAGTTGCTTTCCGCGATAAATATTGGAAAGACATTCTCAGAGACGGTTCTCACATGCGTCGGTTTGACGGCATGCAAAGCTCAGCGCAAGATATCGTTGACGAGATTCTCGTTCGAACCGCCTTGGATGCCACTCAGATCCAGATAGAGTTGGTTGATACCAACAAGTTCCTTGCCGAGACGGAAGCGGGGCGCACCCTACGTTATACACTCCAGGAGCTTGTCGAGGAGCAGAAGAAGAGACTTCAGGAACAGGACGGTGACAAAAGGCGGATAATCGATAACGACGGCAAAATCCGAGGACTCTTGCACCAGATCAATTCTTTAAATGTTCCCCTTGGATGGAAGATCAAGCGTTGGGTTGGGCTTTGAAAATTTGAAGCTCGAGGGATGGTCATGCAGCATCATCAATGGTTATGCATTATAGCACACGGTAGAATCGGCGCAGATCCATATCATTTACTATACTTAACACGCACGTGCCCTATTATGGCGCCAAAATCTGATTTTTGATAACTCAACTGCGGCCTGCCACTTTCAACACCACTGTCGGTGGGTACTCCCTCTGTGAGACTTCAATTCTATGACATTCCGGCTTCGAACTCGTGTTTAGAAAGTATTGGTGGCCATAGGGGCAAAGGCAGGGTGTGGCGGGCGCCTTCATCCCAGGGCATGTGGTAATTCCGAATCTGGCGAGCAGGAGAGTTAGATGACTCAGAGCAGGGTGTTAGGGTAAGTCACTAACTTTTTGGGATATATGTATACTTATTGTCATCAGCAGGTTCCCGGTTCAGTTGAATCTTATAATTCTAGCCACAACAGTGAGATTAATGTCAGGTCGACTTGAAACGTTGACATGTCATCAACATTCAGACCTTGATACTAAGGCATGGTCTTTTCTTCACCATTACCATGAGGTGAACGTGAGGCGTTTGCCGGTATTCCTGACCCTCGCTTCTGGCCTCAACAATCTCGTTTCAACGGCCTCGTGCCCTCATCCAGCGTCTCCCATATATAAGCTAACACCGTGAAGACAGACCCTTCTAACCTTTTGCTGAATCGCCGTCTATTGTTCAGGCCATCATCATCCTAATCAACCATGTCCGATGACCATTGCGATCCAGCGCCTCCCAATGATAAGGGCAAGGCTAGTTTAGGATCCGAAGAGCCCAAGGCCGGGAAAAGGACTGATGAAGGCGACAACAGTACTACCAAGTAAGTAGCATTAACTGTATTTTAACCGTTTGGTGCCGGAAGACGCTCCATAGGAGCCTGCCCCGAAAATGAGCTGTGATATTTTAAATTGGAATGGGATTTGGAATCGAAAAACGTTTTCCACGCGAACTTTCCGCTCACAGCCGATCTATCCTCTCAGCGCCTCGTTTACTCCAGCAAAAAGTGATGTCACCCCTCTGAAAACTGGCAATGCTATTGAAGACCTCCATGGCACTGTGTTCAGGTACTACGCTTCTCCATGACTGTTCGGTTTTTGACCATTTGATCTGAAGCTCGAGATCTGCCAGTGGCGGCCAGCGCGAAATTGAGCAATTTCCGTATGTCAACTCGATAGCCTGTTTGGCGAACCGCTAATGAAGCGAGATTAGCGAAACATCTAGCACGGGGGGAAATGCCGGGAACAGGAATCTCGAGAACGTTATCAGCGACATTGTTCCTTCAGGCTCAAACAGCAATATTGGTGATAAGTACGCTGCCTTTCCTGCATTTCAATCAATCACCCTCAGATTTCATTTCAGACGTGCAGAGTTTCCCTTTAAAGGCGAAAAGCTTGAGCCGACTGACAATAACGTGGAGTTCAATTCCCCATCTAAAAAGTGAGTGTCCCCGGATAAATCATGTATCAAATGCGTAACTGTATTGTCAGAATTGGTGCAGATCAGTCGAACCATTGGCTCAGGAAACTCTTCAAAGGGAGTAGGCCCACTGCCAAAGCAACGACCTCCAAAATAGAGATCAATGAGAACGATGTTGTGATTGCGTAAGGAAAACTTCAAAAGAGCGATATTATCACTTATCTCACGGTTGGTTTCTAGAGTCATGGGCAGAGTGGGAAGAGAAGAGAAACGTTCTGTAAGGACTTTTCTCTTGATTCTATATGTGTCTGACCCTACCGTGCATCTCAGTTCATTGATAATGCTGTTGGCGATGGTATTCGCCGTGAAGACACGGCTTCCCTTCACACTCATTTCGTAGTCGCACGTCATCCGCGAAATTCAAGCCAGTCTATATTTTTCGTTTATACAACGGGTTCCAGGGACCAGAAAATGAATGAAGCCATACGTTACGTTCTCCGTTGGATTTCCGATGTGTATGTGCTTTTCGCTATTGGTAAAAGCGATGCAAGCTCCGAACATAATTTTGCAGATTTACATTGAAGAGGAAATTTTCCGGCTTCATTTATCTTGAAGATACGTCAACGTTGCCACCTACAAAGCTCACGAATAATGCATTGGATCTTCTCGGCCAATGTGTAGAGAGCCAGAACATTGTTATCGCCACGACAGGGTGGGACGACTCCAACCTCAATGACAAGCATAAATTGGAAGATCGACATACGCAGCTCATCAGACAGTGGAGGCCATTTGTAGACCGCGGCGTCAGTGTGCTTCGATTAGCAGCCCCTGGCAAATTTTCGCGGGACGTTTTTCATGATCCTTTGGACATTGTCAACCTCGTCACAACAAAGATTGACGGGAAGGGTCCAACTATCAAACGGAGGATGTATCGAGGCATGGATTACAAGGCCGAAGACAAGTTTTTGGAAGATCCGAGAGATACCGACATAGTCGTCCCGTGAGTCTTATGAAATTCCGTGACGCATCATTGTCCACTTACCAGTATTGTAGCGTAATGGGTCCTTCAGGCGTCGGAAAAAGCACGGTAAGATACGAGACGTCACATTTAGTCCATCGAGCGCTTATAAACACCTGTTCTTTTAGTTCATCAACTACGTATATGGAGGGGAAATCGTAAAAGTTGGTCGCTCACTCGAATCTCAGACGGTCGATCTACAGCCCGTCATGTTGATTAACCCCACCGATCACACTCGTCGAATTGTTCTCGTGGATACTCCGGGTTTCGATGACTCGAATGAGGACGATTCTGAAATCCTACGACGCATCGCTGTCTGGTTGGCTCGGTCGTAAGCTTGTTGTTCCTCTCGGATATCATGGGTGTTAACTGTCCCTTAAAGCTACTCTGCAAATATGACTCTAGCGGGTGTTATCTACCTGCATGAGATCAATCAAACTCGTGTGTTTGGAACTGTCGAGAAAAACCTTGAAATGTTCAGCAAGATGATTGGCCAGGACGCTACCAAGAACGTCTCCATCGTTACTACCAAGTGGCGTCACGTTCCCAAGGATGTTGGCATTGACCGCGAGAAGCAGCTCAGGGAACGCCATTGGAATAACATGCTGAATATCGGAGCCCGACTTTTCCGCTTCGAAGATTCTCAAGAGTCGGGCGAAAGGATCATTCGTAGCGTCATCGAACACGTCGAGAAAGTACAAGCCGACATCGAGATCCAGAAGGAGCTGGTTGAAATTAGGAAGATACTGCCGAACACTGAAGCTGGCCAAGCTTTGCTATTCTCTCTCGAGGAATACTTGGAATATCAGCGCCAGAACGCTGCCGCCCTTAACGAGGAAGAAGACAATGACGATGTACGAGCGGAGAGGAAGGAAATCGAACAAAAGATTAGAGAGACACTGCAACAGATAAACAAACTTAGTGGCCATCCATTACTCAACTTGTGGAGAAAGCTTACGCAAAAATAAAACCCCCGCGCACCTAATCTTTCAACGCGGGACTCTTTGACTTCGCTCCAGACGGAACATTCGTACGTTGCAATCTCAAACACAGCCTAGAGTGGGCCTCGGAACAGTTTGAGTAAACGACAATCCTTCCCGAACAGACGCTTGTTGTCGTTGAGTTGCGTATCACTATCACATTTGTGGATTTTGTCAGGTTTTTTCCCATGTATGAGCCTACAAATATTGGGTCCAAGTTTGATAGCTGTGTTATATAGGGTGTCAAGGCTACGTAATGGAAAGTGTCTCTGTAAGACAGATAAATGTCCACGAAATGATAGATCCTAATAAGGCAGTCTTCAGAGAGGGTGTATGGAACGAGATGGCTGCGTTCCATCCTGGAGGCACGCCCAGCGTCACGGACGCTTGAGCAACGGTCGACGTCGAAGTAACCAAGAAACCGCCAGAATTCGTTAGAATGAACGTGACGAGGGTCGGTGTCGGGGTAATTTCTGGCAATGCTGTAACATTGACACTAGTGTGTGCGCCGATAACCGGGCGGTAAGTGCTCGTTGCAAGACCAGATGTTGCGATACCATTGGATAAGTGGCTTATGGATGTGTTGAACGCATACGGAGGGATCGTAAAGGTCGGCGTAGGGAGGAGGTAGTTGGGCAAAGTAGTGGCAATCGTTGCAGAGATAGAGGAGAAAATTGATGCGACTTCATCAGGGGTTTCTGTGGCATTAATATTGTTTAGCGGATATAGACCAATCAAAGGAGGTTCCTTCGAATCTATGCCAAAGCTGATAAAAATCCTTATGAATCATCGTTCGCGCCTAGAGAAAGCTGAGTATCTAACCTGAAGACGGAATAAACAGTCCGAAGAAAAGCCGTGCCTGATATCATTTTTAAGAGAGAACATGTTTCGCAACGAAAGCATTCAGTTTACCTATTTGCCAATCTATTCCCTCTGCGTTCGGTTGGGATGCAAACGGCCAGGACAAACAAAGGTTTGGATTGCCTGATGCGGGTCCAATCATATAGTCGGATGGATAGAGAGTGTAATTTTGCGACCTGTGTCTGTATTTAAAAAGATGGCAGGTCGTGTTGAACATTAAGACCTACCCAAACGCAAATGTGATTGTTTCAACAGTGTCGCACGGGATTGCCCATTGCCCAGCTGATGACTGTCAATTAAGGGACTCGCGCAATAATTGGACCACTTACAAGCATCGACAAGCCGTGCGCCATCGATTGTAGAGAACAACCGAGACACCTACACACAGAACAGGTCATCAAAGAGGCCTGATTGTTACAAGTATGTGGCATACGTCTTGAATTGGCCCATATATTCCAGGTGTCCCGCTTTCAATTCCAATACGTCATACGGGTTGAAGTAATCCAAAAAGTACATACATATCGAACAATGCCAGAGAATCATTGCCAGTGATATTAGGATACGTTGGAGATGGCTTGAACTGCGTTACATTCATCTGTAATTTTTGGGCATAGGAAGACAAAGGGCACGGAGAAAGTTCACGTACGGCGAAGCCTGATATCGGAATAGCCCACTGCAGATAGCTAGAGACGTTACTTTCCGTGCCGAAAGGAGCAAAATCGACGACTTGGTTCCAACTAATTAAGCTCGTGTTCTTAACCACGGAGGAGTCAATAGCGCCTTGAAGAGAAGAAAGTAAGATTGGCAACTCTCAAGATCTGATTAGATTTTACCTATGGAGAGCGTCCCTGTCGAGTTTCTTGTCAGGCTCAAACCGAATACAGGATAGTCAAGAAGGCCTTGTTGAGCTAGAGTGCCGAAGAATGGTGTCGCTATGTTTTGTAGCAATGAATATAGGGGAATGAAAGGTATACGAGAGATTCACCGTTTGCGACAGTGTTGGGTACCGAGGACAATCTTGGAAATCCTAGCCCCAATATACCACTGGTCTCGTCGATCATTGTCAGGTTAGAGGCAGTTACCATACCTAGCACCAGGGGTAAAGACACGCATAAGTATGAAACCAGGATGTGACGCACCAAACGCTTGGTTCGGGACAGTCAAATTAGAAATTGTAACGCTCTCCTTAGCCACAAAGCCCGAAGCGGCTTTTCCATGAAGGTCATGATGGAGAGAATTCGAGAGTTGAAAAGAGCACGCACAAGTTCCGTCCAAGTAGCTAACCGCAAAGGAGGTAGAATTGTCGTTGACGGTCACGTAAGTTGGACTTTCGTAGGCAAGTGGATACCGAGGAACAGTGAGGCAGGTCTTTGAAGTGCAGTCCGAGGAGATAATCCAGAGGTCTGACGAAGCAGTATCGAGTGCGACGCGGAAACTGATGGCCCCAACATTGAGGACACTGTAATACGATCTATATGGAACATGTCAATGAGTGGTCATTTGCAAACGGGATGTAGGACGCACTGGCCGTCGCTTGACAGGGTTAACGGTGTGATACCAGCATGAGAAACGCCGCTTGAGTTTGAAACTCCATCTCGGGGAAGCAAAGGGAATGCGAGAGGGTTTGAAGGTGGTGCCAAAAGCGGTATCGACGCTTCTACTTTGAGGATAAGGAGGCTGAGAGAAACGAGAAATGGAGTCGGGGACCACATGTCTGGTTGGCGAGAGCGCTTAGGAATACATCCAAAGATTCCCAGTCGATATTGAAAGAAGACAAACAAAAGGAAAAACTGAAAAGAAAGTGAGTGGAAGAATGTGGTTTTATGAAGAAAATGGTGCCTAGAAACCAAGATCGCTACAGCTGCCGATCACAGATCCGACCAATCTACGCCTCCCAGTCAGCACGTCACAGGAGTGCAAGCTAGTATTTACTATGTTCTGAATTCTGCATCGACACAAAAAAACTACATTTCAGAGAGGCGCCTGCACTCAACTAGCTACATAGTTGGAAATGATACATCCGAGGGAATGAGGCAAGGAAAAGAACGAAGTATAATAAGAACAAAGGATTATGGATATGACATGCGTACAAAGTGGGTAGCGCAAAATGGGAGGGGATGAGATGGACGTAACAGTATAAGGATAATGTAAAGGGATCGCGTTGGTCATCGCTTGGCGAAGACTTTCTTTAGGAGGCCTAAAACCTTAGGTACATTTAGTTGGACATATTCCAGATCCAAAAGGTGCTTGTTGTCTTTTTGCTATACGATGAGGCAAAAATCAGTTGAACGGTCGCTTCACTGCTAATGTGGACACTACTTACCTTCTCAAGCAAGTCGTCAATCTTTAGGTCCATCTCAAGGATAGCCTTTTCACGACCTTTGTAGTGGAGTGCGATAATAAATGTCCCAGGCGTTGGCGACGTTATGTTGAAATAGATATTGGGCCGCCTGATCGAAATCAGAATAAATTGATAGAAAAGTGAAAAACGCCTTACCTGTTGTCAGGAACATTGCTCTCCACAATGATGCCCTCTTTCTCGAGCTGTGCATGCGTGAACCTGTAGGGGCCGAGCACGACTGCTTTGGCAGGTTTCTTTTCTTTGCCCCCCACTGTGACGACCCCGACTCCCGTGGTACTACCTTTGTCCTTCGACGCAGTAAGACGAACATTCTGAAGATAGGCCTTGTATTGCTCCAGTTGAGAACGCATGTAGTTGTTGTGATCACATATTGTCTTGTAGACCGCCTCGAGAGACTTGGTCTCAAGCACAACCTTCTCCCGCAAATTCCCAAGATGTACAAGCTCTGCCGCCACTTCCTCCTGCATCAACTTGTAGCCATCACTTTGTTCCACGATTTTCAGTTCCTCAAGCTCCCGGAGCATCTCCTTGACCTTGATGCCCTTTCGCACTAGAACAGCGTCTTTGGTCGTCGCTGCCCGTTCTGCAATCGCGGCTAGATTGTAAGGTCGATTCTCAGCCGCGTGAGGTATGGAACGAATAAGCTGGACAAAAATGGATTTGGTCTCCATGTAGAGCATATCACTTGATGACACGGAGTCCATCAGCGCGCTCTGGATGTCTTGAACGGGAGTCTCCCAGCGGCTATACAAATTAAGCTCTATGGTCCTGTTCTCCTTGCGAGGGACTTGCGGTGGGGCGGGACCAAGCTCATCGGTCAAAATCCGCAGATGTTGTTTATCGTTTGGAGACTATTGTTAGGCCAATCAGACGACACAGAACATTAGAAAATTCGAAACATACAAACCAGAGTTTCGATATGTTGAAGGATGAGGGAATGAGTGTTGTACAACTCGTTCATAGTAATGTGGATCATAAGGTCTTTTTTGGACAAGGCCATGTATTGATCCATCTATGGATCCGTGAGCTCTCAAGCTAGGCTGCTAAGTGAAACAAGACACGTACCTCAAGTGTGTCATAGAAGTCGCCTACTTCGCACAAGTTATTCAGGAACTGATTAATCCGCGCCTTATTGTTCTCAACAAAAGGGTTGAGGGTCATCATGTAGATCTCCTTTGCATATGATGGCTTATTGGCCAGATTCTGGAGCATCTTGGCAATCTGTTTGGAAGTAATAAGAACCAGGCTATGGGATTTCAGATTTCAAACTTGCCAAAGTCAAGGTTCGTCGAGGATGCTTCGCTGGGACACCTTCAACCAGCATATACGCCTGAGGTGTAACAATAGCAGGATTGATGAAACGAAGAAAGAAGAAGCCACCAATCAAGGAACAGATAGCATAGTCAGTTGCTTCAGGGTATTTACGCTAGCAACATGATTTAATATGATGACTTAAACAAACAATGAAGATGGTACTCACTCGAGTCAAACTCCGAATTTGCTTGCAAATCCACCGAATACCATAGGGCACACTTTCCATGCTGTCAATTATCGTGAGGAGAAAGCTATTCGCAATTTCCATAAGCATCGTAAGTCGGGGTGCAATGATTGCCTGCACGTCTAGATTTGCAGCTGCAACCTCAGGGGCAACACCACGAGGAAGTTCCTCTGGAAGAATGCCCTGTTCTTCCTCGATTTGATTAATCATTTGTTCGTAGACCTGGTGCCAGTTTAATTTCGATCATCACCAAAATATGGAGACCCACCTTGACGGGATTAATTTCGAGATTAAGTTCTTTGTGTTCAATCAAACTGTTGATACGCTCAGCAAGAACGCTCTTGAGGTAACTCTGGCCGGGGCCACGGCGGGTATATGTCGTCATCATTCGTGAGACGGGAGTGTTGGCGCGAAGAAGAGAACCAAATTCGGTGGCCGTTTCGAATTGGGCGGATAACACGGACTGAAACATCGTGAGGAGGAGATGCTCTTCCCTGCTTTCGTACTGGTTTCCATATAATGTAAACATAACAGTTTGAAGTAGTGTGTCAATCTCGGAGAGCGAGACAAGGCGGCACAGAGCAGCGACATGTCGAGGCTCGGATTGTAGGAGGAAGAATAGGTTAGAGTATTGTTGAATGCGGCGATCATCAGGGTAGTGTCCCTCGGTGGGGTCGACGTCTTCAAGAGTTCTTTCGACCTCGCGTTGCTAATCCAAAAACATATAGTCACAAGCTTTCCAAGCGTCGTGTGAAATCTTACCTCGTCCAACGCCATCCTGTTCTGAATCAGAAGAGCTATGCGAGAATCCAGATAACGGACATCGCGCTCAAGTACGAAGTTCTTCTTGCTCTGGGCAGAAATTTTACCCTTAAGATCCCTAAGGCGTTTCTGGGCTGATTGCGCATTCGTTTGAGATCAATGCGTCAAATAAGGCAGAAATGCAACATACCCCTTGCCAGATCATCTTCAACTTCCACATCCTGTTCTGCTGCCATACTAAACAACGCAGTCACACTGTAGCGGTTGGTGTTCCTGTTCGTGAGGCGGCGACCCGACACGCCTCCCGGCGACATAGGTTCTTGATAAGACATGACGATCGTTCAGAGGTTGGTAAATGTGGGGTCGTGTAGTGGTGATATCTGTCAAATATTGGAAATGGTTGGTCTTGGATGAAAAAAAAACAGAATCTTGGAGGCTAACTGAGGCAGCACCAGCGCTTGCAGTCCAGCAACAGCGTAATTGGGGAGGAAGGTATACGTGAAAGGCAGGGGCTAGCGGATTGGGTATCAAAGAAGAAGGGAAAGATGATGGAAATGTATGAAGTGCGACCACTTCAAGTTGAGTGATGCGACTGCCGATGGTTCTCGGCTTCTTCCTGATCATTTCTGTATGTCTCAGTCACAACAGACCATTGTTCTTCACCCTCGTTGTTCACTTGACTATCTCGTTCAAGGTAATTTAAATCGTTTTGATTTTGCTCATTTACAAGCTCGTGTATTGTAAGATTGCTAGTAAATTTGACTCAAGATTCTTAGAACTCATACTCATTGGAAGGCCGTCTGTGCAGGAGCAAGCCCTTCTGGACAACGATTTTCTATTCTCAATCCAGGAGACCTAAATTTGTGGTATTACATCCTGTACAATTATAGCCTGCTGCCGGCCTGCCGCCAATACCGCAACCTCTATCACTGTGTTCGATGGGCCCGCGAGCGCGAATATTAATGGTCCAACAACGAAGACCATGGACTTCCTGTTCGATAGATTGTGCTTATACCTGTCAAGTTAGACGTTGGTATGTGTGCGACGCGTACAATACATCTACTTACATACGTTACTTTTGTTAGGACAGTTGTTCTAGCTGTCAAACTTTGATAAGACGTCCAGTGCCACTTTTCTCTTACGGTCTTCACTACCAAATAGCTAGCACAAATAAGTGCTAGTCCATGTTCACGGGCTGGTCAGTAGATTCGTTGAAGATTCAAAGGAACGTCATTGCCGTAGGTTCTCAACTTCGATGCGATCTGACGCGTTAAATGATAATGTTTTCTATAGCAATTTTCCTTTGGTCCATGGGTGCAGCATCGATGTCTTGCGGAAATATCTAAACAAACGCCCGCATTCATATGGTATGTATTTAAGATACAGAGCATTAAAAGTTACACTATATTTATGACAATATCATTCAGATGCCCATCATAAGAAGTAATTCCCTTCCCGAAGTGCGGAGGCTGCTCGTACAGTTGCTCAGCAGTTGCCTGTCCGGGATCTTCGGACGACAGGCTGGATCTTAGGTCAGATTTTCCGAAGCGGGGTCATAATAAGCGCTCATGTCGCAGCCCACTCTAGCAATGTCAAGTCGAATTCCCGACCAGGCTTAGCCAGATGGCGTCTGGATCGCGAGATCTCAAAACTTGCCGAAGAACGTATCTAATAGATATCGATGAAAGCGTCTGATGCTTATAAACCTTTCGTGTCGTAGGTCACTCTGAAACGTGAAATTCGGTAAGTAGCGGTGTACTGATCATATGTGTGGAACCAAAAACGCCATCGAAAAAGACTCCCAAGTAAGCCAGCATATTACAAGAGTGAGAATTGACGTTGACTATCGAAGACAAGACAACTGGCACAATAACCCAGTTACTGTTCAGCCAGAGGTATGACGTTCTGCATGGGGAAGTCTCCCTCTAGCTCCCTTTTCCCAGACATATATCGCACTCGATATCCCCAGTGTGTGACCTACGAAATTGATGTTAGGATTTGCTCAAGTATTTTTGGCCAAAAGTTTACTGCGTCAACGGCTTTCAGAACCCCGACAATGATGCCGATCACCCAACCTCTCGCTTCGACAAGGACTTTCACGTTCTGGTTCTTACAAAACGATTTAGTACGATATGCCAAGAGCAATTAGAGGCTATAGTATACTCACCGTCAAGAGCTGTCGATACTACCACACCATTGCGTTTGTTAACATGAGAGCGCGGATAAAGAATTGACGAGACTCACGGGCACTGACGAGGACAAGGAGCCGCGGTACCGTGGAACGGCAGCCGTTCCTCCATGCAGTGGTTCTTGATATGAAGAGTAGCCAGGGATAGACGTTGGGACCGATGACGGTGGTCCACCTTGTATGTAGGGTCTTTTCCCCTCGATAATGTAGCCATTATTGTTGATGGGGAGATCACAACCGGTTCGCGGATAGTATGGTGCTTCTTGAGACATGGTTGCAACTGAAGCGTAAAGTGTTGAGAGCAGGAGACAAGGGCAACGAACGGTTGCATTCGAAGTATTTATGCCCGGGAGAGTCAAGAGCTCAGTCGTCAAAGAGGAAGTAGCCGAAATCTCGGAATTGATACAGCTGAATCGGGAGAGGTAGAACCTGGGTTTGTGGTCGACATGAGGCCAATGATGATCCCGTCAATAGATTGGACAGGTGACAAAGAGTATACAGCACAAGGATTGCATACTAGGCCAGGAACCCGAACATGAGGTCTTAGAAGTCGGAACGTGAGCACTGGCAACTTTCCTCCCGTAATATTAACTGCGAGCGCGCCGATTTGTACACTTCCGTTCCTCAAGAAGGGTGCGCCACAAACAATGAAAGTGTCAGGGCGCTGAGAAGTTACTCTGAGGTGAGGTAACCACGCCAACATAAGTCACAAGCCCGAACTAGAGTTCTCAAAGCGCTTTAAGAGAGGCTCCATGGTTCATTATTAGTCGCTGTGATCAGTCTGAGTTGGTTCTCGGAGTTCTCTTCAAGGTAGCACGTGCAGCCTGCGGGAAGGTATTCAGCCTGAGATGCTTACCTGAATACCCCAGTCCGCGAGACTTCAATAGCCATCGGATACGTAAGATGTGGCTCCTATTTCAATAATGGGGGCCCTTGATGGTTGTACCAAGAGCAGGTGAGCACTGGTGGCCTGCCTCTAGCCAGAAACTCGCTGAGTTGGAAAAATCGGCTCTGTGTCGGAATTGGCGCTTTGGACAGTCTGTTTTGATTTCAATTTTCAGTAGGACCATTGCAGCGTAATCCGTAATCTTTCAATTAACCAGTGGACGGCTTATCGCCGATTTCGGTGACATTCGGCTATAGCCGAAATCCACAATCAACGCCTCGATCAACAACTAATTCTCGACCCCCATGTCAAATCTTCTTGCCATACCATTCAAGCAGACTTACCCGGTCAATGTCAAGGAACCAGCGCGCAGATACATCTACGAGCATGGCGGAGGACACCCAGACGAATATAAGAAGGATATTAATCTATGGCAAAACTTAAGGAACGATGGTGTTGGAGGTGTGGTTCACGTCGATCGAATTAATGCCTCTCTGCTGTCCGTTGAAACATTCATTGAATCTCCTTGTTAAAAAAGCTGAGGACAACATCTTCGAAGTTATCATGCACAGCTTGCCTCTATCTTGACGAAGCTTCCTGTTGACGTGAGTTGCGTAATTGAAGTAAGCGTTAGGAACTGACTTCGATATGTATTTAGATAAACTTAGACATTGCGTATGCCCCCGTCTTCCAGGAGAAAACCGTTCCAATCACTCTGCGAAATCTGGCCTTCGAACGATGTGGTGTCCTGTTCAACCTTGCTTCTTTGTATTCCCAACTCGCTGCATCTGAAGATCGATCAACGATGGATGGTATCAAACGTGCTACATTAAATCATCAAGTGTGTTGTACCTGTCGTTTCTCGCTATTACTGGAACGGATTTTGTAGTATGCAGCAGGTGTCTTTTTATTCTTGAAAACATCAGCTATTCCGAAACTCGTGTATTCACCGGATGATGAAGAAGTTCCTCGAGACCTTTCCGACCCGTTTATAGCAGCTCTCGAGCTCCTCATGTTGTCTCAAGCACAAGAATGTTCATGGCAGATGGCTAAACTCAGTGCGCAGAATTTCCGCACGTTCAAGGGTTGTAATTGAACTCTATTTAGATCAATACAAGAACGCACTTGTTGCGAAAGTGGCTGCCAGGGTTCTTACTCCCAATATCTTCTGTCCTTTCGGGCTCTGATGTTATTCTATCTCTCATAGACGGCTTCACTCTATCAAGCAACTGCCCAATTGATTCGTGGAGCCCACCCGCCCATAAAGGACCTGTTTCCATCCGCATGTCCTTTACTGTCATCACAGTAGTATATACTGACGCATCATTACAGTTTTGGCTTCCTCATATTGAAGCAAAATCTTATCATTTCTCGGCAGTGGCGAAATATCGCAAGAGTATGGATGAGATCGAGGCCAGCAGGTTCGAGGCGCTGCCCATCTCTTGGTTGTTATCTCATTGAAGCTATTCTAATACCAAAAAGATACGGGATCGAGATAGCAAGGCTACAAGAGGCACATCTAGAAGCAAAGAAGGCATATGATGTTGCGCGGCATGGGCGAATAGCATCCGCTGTTTCACAAGATATCCAGGTTAGGTGTATCACCAAAGAAATCAATTCGGCCTACTCACCCGCTTCTAGTCTCTACTTGAAGCCGTGCAGAAAAATCTCAGTAGAGCTGAGCGTGACAACGATCTCATCTATCACCACGATGTGCCCGCTTCCTCGACGCTCGTTCCCATAACCCAAACCAATCTCGTTTCGTCTACAGTTCCCGGTGCTCTTTCGGACCCTTCCAGCCTCATTGGTCACGGAAAGCTGATCTTTGGTGAGCTGGTGGGATGGGGCACTAAAGAAGCCATCAGTGAGGCCCGCTTCATCAACGTGTATTGATATCTGAACCCATTCGATCAGATATTTACAATGACAGGCGACAAAATCTCATCAAGGAGAAAATACTTGATGTGTCAAGTGAATTGCAAGATGCGGTGGACGAGTGAGTTGTCTAACAGTTGTCTTTGTTCTGACTGGCCTGACCAAGGTAATAGAACTCTCCGGATCCTACATCTCCCATCAACCTTAGAAGCTCTAGAGCGTCCTGTTGGTTTACCACCGAGTTTGCTACGCAAAGCTGAGGAAGTGCGCCTAGAAGACGGCCCAACAAAAATCGAGGTTTCCATCGAAGATGTCCAGCGGCTTGCTCAACAAGACCATGCTATTTTAGACGAGGTAGATCAAACTCTATGCCCAGAAACTCAGCTGACCATGCGTCTCCCAGGCGATGGACATACTTGATAATGAAGCGTCTGAGGACGAAGCTGCACGCAAGTACAATCATTTGGACAGACCGCCATCCCACGAAGCAAACATCGAGCTGATCGGGAAGGAGAAACGTTACCGTAGCATTTTGGCACAAGCGGCTGCAAGTGATGAAACTGTGAGGCAAAAATGGGACGAATGGGAACAAAGCATTGTCGAGCTCACATGGAATGAGGTACTTGTCAAATTGACTTAGGCGCCCGTCGACCCTGACAATCCCGAAATTCCACAGGAAGACCTAGAAGCTTCTGTTCCATCTTCGACCATCTCGTCCTCTGTCCCGACCACCGTACAAGGCCGAGACACGCAGACGCACGCGCGGGCTTTGCGTGTGCAAATTGAGGCTCTCGACGACCTGCACCGGGCACGGGAGCAGCTCGTGCGTCGTGCACAGTCGCTTGCAGACGCTGATGACATACGCCCGCGTGTGACGAAGGTTGCTGCGGGCTTTGCACGACTTGCAGAGGTGGTACCCGCAATGTTCGAGGATGTGTCGGATGAGGAATTGGCCAAGTACGACAAGTTCCTTGTGGAGATGAACGAGATCGGGCAACGGCAAGGGAGCATACTCGCCGAAATTCAGGTACGGCCGAGTTCTTCTTGCGTCCCAAGCCAACGTGGCTAGGGCGTGGTGGTACTTGATGCTTATTATGGAGTGATTGATTGTTTTTGTTCTTTTGGTGTGCGGTACAGCGCCGCAACGAGCTCTTCCTGCAGTCACGGAAGGATGATCCTGCCGTCAAGGAGCGAGAATACGCATTGCAGTCTCTGGACTTGGCTTATCACAAGTATCGGGAGATTACACGCAACCTCGATGAGGGATTTAAAGTGCGTTTTTCATCCTCCATAATCATCTAGCGTGCCAATCAACACCCTGGCGCGTGTCCACATTGTGATGCGTTCCTGGGCTAACCACTTCTCTCCTTCCTCCTATGGGCAGTTTTACAATGACCTAGCTACCATCTTTCTTCAATTCAAGGAAGCATGCAAGAATTGGAGCCGTCTCAGAAATCAACAGATCCAGTAAGCGTCTCTGAGATAACACCGAAGGTTCCTGTCGCTGAATGTAGGAACTCCGCGTAGTTCCCTGACGAGGTCCTTCCAGCGCATGTCAGTGGAGCATAATGCCAATGACAGAGATAGTATCTCGGCTTCTACACCCCCACCCTTCAAGTCCACAGCACCCATGGAGCCGGATCGTAACAGCACCCCACGCCCGTTTCAAAGTCCTATACCGGCCGTGGCGATCCGGGCTGGTAGCGTAATACAACCTGAGAATCCCCCTCGGCAAGAATCTCAGGGAAGTCTTAATTCAGATTCAGAGAAAGTACCAGCCAGCAGTATACCCCGGCACACACTGGCACCTGAGCTTCCCCCTGAACCGCAGAATGCACCGGCGACTTTGGGACACGGCAACAAAATACCGGCAGGCACAACAGGGCTAGGATTACCGGCGTTAACATCGAGTGAGTGGGACTTTGAGGAAGTTAAGCTTCCTCCACCACCACTCACGAAGAAGAGGCACTCCTGAAAAGACTATGGAAGCTGGTGGAAGCATTCAGACAGGACTACATACAGTACAATATAATGCACTGCAATAATGCTTCAAGATTTGTCTTAAGCTTATTACTCAAGGGTTATTATACTACCACGATGTCCCCCATTGGAACAAGCTCATTATTTGATGAGTAATAACACTTAGGGAACAGGAAGAGATCTGTATGTATGAAATACCACCAATATATGCACGACAATTGAGACATTCAGAGGGGGCATAGCTCAGTTGGGAGAGCAGCAGACTGAAGCGTTATACCGGTTTCTGAAGGTCCCGCGTTCAATCCGCGGTGCCCCCATAGAATTATGTTAAATTTTTATCTGGTCTTGTCAGGCAAACATAGTTTGTCAGGCACATTTTAGTCTACAATTTTGTATCCACTACCTCAATCCTAAGCGGCAACTGAGGGCGTCGAGAGTGACCCTTGACTGTCGGCGTTGTGATACCAGCCATCTCCCATATTATATCTTTCTTCGAAGGATAAAAACGGAATTGAGAGACAAGTGTGGACAGAACGACTTCTGCGGCCAAGCTCAGCGAAACAAAGTGGCAATTGTGGAACCACGCACTCATTTCCAATTGAGAAAACTTGAATCCTATACACGCTCGACTACCGCCAAGGAATGTCAAGCTAAAGGAGATGTCACTCGATATGTGCCTGCGAAGGCGAGCGAGCAGGGGAGTTACTCACAGGTGTGAATAGATCCCAGGGAGATGAGCCTCGTGCACAGTTTCGGGAAGGGGTGAGAGCCATCGATCAGGTTTCCACTCGAGCGAGTCTGGGCCCCATAGGAGAGGGTCTCGGTTGGCGTTTATGATAGATATGAAGATCCTGGTGTTTTTAGGGACTAAGATCGAGTCCATCTCGCGACCATCGACCCCCCTGATGGGAGAAGAGAGAGGTAGAACGACTTCTTGACGAGCACTAGAAATCAAGTTAGTTCCATGCTTGTAAACCATCAGAAAGTACGTACAGCCTCATGAGTCTCGGGACAGGCGGATGGCTAGAGCATCATGTGTGAGCAGCTAAAACATAGTGCAACGATCGACTGACAGGCGCAAAGTCTCGCGGCACACTGCGTCCATAAAAGGGAGGGCGACAAGATCGTCGTAAGGAATATCGCCAGCATGTGCTTCGCGTGCCTGGGTAATCTCCGCACGAAGCCGGTCCTGTGCTTCTGGGTTCGTGGCCAGGAGATGAAGAGTACGTGATAGAGCATTTGAAGTAGTGTCAGTGGCGGCAAAGGCAAAAAGACTACGAACGCCCATTGAGGTTTGGTCCGACTCAATGATAGACGGACTTACGACATCTAGGTTCGAGCTGTATTGATAAGAGTATACCAACTGTTCCTGTTTAACTTACCTGCGCCAAAACTTCGTCGTCTGGTAGTCTGTCTTCTTCCGAGGCTTCCATATTTGCTTTCACTGCGAGTTATCCGTAAGTAGATAAGCCATGAAAATAGACTGATCCTAACACACTGAGAATACTCATGAGATCCTTCGCCCTCCCCACCTGCTTTGCAAGAGCCTCGTCGCCTTCCCTCAGGGCCTGCTTCTTGGCATTGAAAATATCAGTTGTCGTCCGATCCCATGTATCAACTATGTCACGAATTGCATGAACGTCCTTGATGGGGAGATGGTCCATAACCCATCTCCTAAACCGGGGAGTGCCTATCTTGACGATAATCGGAAGGAGATATTCACGTTCCAGAACCAGTTTCGAACTCGCAGGACTGTTACAGAAAAAATGTTAGAGATGGAGGCTACCATAATAAGCGATGGACACCAACACGAAGGCTTTGGCTGCCTCGCTGAACGGGTGTGGCGTGGCACCCTCCACTAAGGGATCGAAAGAATAGCCCAGACCGCTCTGCCCAATCATTTCCAGGGCAGCACGGCCCATCCAGTGTAAGATGTCGATCTGTTGTGCCGTTCAATGTGCTACCCCTGAGGCTAGACCTAACAAATTAATTTACCTCCTCAGCACCGTTAGTCAACTTGATCTTGATAGCCTTTTCAAGCTATTGATGTCATGAAATTAGCTGGGGTGGCGGTTATCCAAAACCATATCAAACCTTTCTTGCAACGTCGGCGAACATGGGGACTTTGATAAGACAGGCGCATCAGCGTAGTGCCACCACTACCACTTTTATCACATACCCATATGGCGCATATGCGCAATGGAAAAAACAGGATTCAGCATCTTGCGCTGTTTCCTGTGTTGCTCGCCTGTTTCCTTAAAATCTAAAGACACATTTGATATTGGTATAGTCCATACCTCGTGACGACGAAAGCCCCCCTCCGAAAATGATTTGATTGCCCCTATAAAAGAATTGGCAATACATCCACTAACAACGCACTTTTATGCGCACACAAAGAATGAGTCCGTTTCTTGATAAATCTCTTGATCCTGTTCTTATGATTCAGCAACCCGTCATATGCTTGACATAGTTCACTGACCTTGACGATGATGTGATGCAATGCCTTTGGATCGTAAACGTCGAGGCCTGGAGACTAGAGAAACCCTTTGGTGAACTGAGAACGCCGAATAGACATTGACTCTTACCCCTAATACGCCATAGATCCTAGCAACTCGGCCATCTAACCGTCAGATAGTTAGATAACGTCGTCAGACTCAGACAGGATCATACACTGAGCGATCTTGGTATTAAAATCCCAACCGGAAATGTTGAACAATTCTCCAATGTTGCCTGTATAGGCAATTAATACCTTTGTAGACGGAAATCACAATCACATACCTTTGAGAAACGATTTCGGTTTAGGGCCCGGGACGTTATCGATGTCCGTCTTGGAGAAGAGTCGCCGGAGAGCCCAACCAAGGACGAAAAGTAACACTGTTTGCACGATCAAGGAAAACATGGGTGTCAAGGTCAAGGTTCTAAACACGATTCAGAGTGACGATTGAACGGGCTTTAAGGTAAAGGAGTCCTGTCGGGGCGATGACAATATTTGCGTACGTGTCTGGCCTTCTCGTGTGTAATTTATGGGCCGAGAAGAGGTCGAGGATTTAAATGGTGCATTGGGCTGTGATGACTTCCCAGCCTGTCACAGTCCACGAAATACCGTATTGCATCCAGCACGGTAAACGTGACAGGCCTGATACGACTGCCTGGGGACTGTACGTATTTAGATGGTCTCGGCATTGAGGATTTGACCATGGTGCCGTCGAAGATTTAAGAACAGGCGTTACAACGCAACGTGCATATTCACCAGACGAGTCTTCTCCATGGTCGGTAGCAGATGGAAGCCACTGGGGGAAATGTTTTACATGAATAGTTCTGTCACTTCAACAACTTGTTGTGTTCAGGATAGGCGGCCGAGAAACGATAAATATAATACACCAGAGGTTGTCAAGCGAGATTGCTTCAAGGACGGCCAGCCAAGAAGTTGCAACGTCAATTTATCCGTCAACCATTGGAAATCATACGGGTGGTTGGTTAGAAGTATAGAGGCAGTAGCGTATTGGCAAATGGTGGCATGTCCCAAACGGGTTTTTCTTCTCACATAACCAACCACCATCCATGGTAATGGTGGTCACAACATACTTTGGCTTAGCGGCTTCTCCTCTCCCATGTCAATGCTTCCTATCTCAGATCATGTCTCTGGTGTCGTAGCTCGTGTATGGCAGCTTCACTGACTGAGGGATCTGACATACTCCAAAATTCGAATGCACTACAGCACTGCAAGCACTCTGACAATGGTAAGGGCAAAACGTTGATTCATTCAAGTGCGTCCGATTGATACATAGTTACACGAGCTCCACTCACTTCCAGTTTTTATCATCAAGGGCACAATCTCTGGCCATCTCAAGCTGGGAGACGGGGATGTGAGTCCAACGCTAGGCGTGATGACAAGAAAAACATACCTGCTCGTCCGTCCGACATACAAGCACGCGCTTTTCTCTCTCGCCCTTGCCCTCACCCTCCTCTCCAATGTCAACAACTGCACCTTTGTCCAGGTTGGCGTTCCTGGTAGGATCGACTTTCGCGTACCCAAGACACCGTATCCTCGCACCAACGACCTCTCTGAGCTCCTTACTCCTCTCACCAATTCCTCCAGAAAAGACAAGTGCATCAACCGCCGCGCCAAGTTTAAGATGGTATGCGCCGACAAAATCCATTATCCGATCCACGAACAAATTGAACGCAAGTCTATTCTCGTCCGTCTCCGGATCCAGATTCGTCGCAGAATCAGATTTCGTAAATATCTTCGCCTTCTTCACAACGCTCGAGAAGTCCGTGGTCCCAGTGAGGGCCTTCCACCCGCTCTTGCGGTTGAGAATGTCTTCTGCCTCAGTGACGTGTAGGTTGATGGCCATGCTGGGGTCGTGCGTGATGCGCCCGGCTTTGTTGGTGTAGTGGAAGATGAGGGAGGGGTCGACGGTGCCGGAACGGGTGGCACCTGGGAGGCCGCTGAGAGGGGTGAGGCCCATGGATGTGTCAAGTGAGCGGCCGGCTTGGATTGCACATGCGGACGCGCCGGAGCCGAGGTGCAGGACGATAATATTGAGTGTTGATGCCGGGCGCTCGAGGAATTGGGAGACAGAGCGCAGGATGAACGAGTCTGTTGGGTGGTGAGTGGAATAGAATGATACAGGAAGAGAGACGCACAGCTGAGACCGTGGAAACCGTACTTCCTGAGCCCGCGCTTGGTGGCGATGGTCTGGTCAATGGCGTAGGCCGAGATGTGGCGAGGGATTGTGCAGTGAAAGGTGGAGTCAAAGTATGCGATGCTCTTTGCCTTGGGCATCTTTTCGACGCATGCCTTGATCACAGAAAGGGCTGCACCGTTATGAAGCGGTGCAAGGTCTGAGAGGGCGGCGATGCGGTCATAGGTGGTGTGGTCTATAGGTACTGGAGTGGTATAGTCGCCGCCATGGACAACGCGGTGGCAGATGCACACGATGGAAGATGGGTCAGGAATACGGGAGAGAAAGTGGTCGAATGCGGAGGCATGGTCTTTAATTGAATCGAGAGATACTGTGGCGCCATTGAAGGTGAACTGGGCAGGCGGGGCAGTGATGTTGCTGATATTGCACGTCAGGACAAGGGTGACGGGGTCAGCAAGGCGAAAGAGCGAAATCTTTAGAGAGGACGACCCTGCGTTGACTGCTAGAATGTGCGGCGCCATACTTACCGTTTCATTCAAAATTAACGGTTTTATGGAAACTGAAACTATGACGTAATATGGGTCCAGGTGGATCCAGACAACTACCACCATCGTGAGCTCGAGGCCTTCTTCTCTTCCTTACTAAACCCTGACCCAGGCTTCACCTGTTCAGCGTCTTTCTTGCTCATCCTCTCCCTATCCACCCCTTCCTGTACTTTGATATACTCCTCACCCCTAAGCCTCAGCATCTCTTCCAGTAATGCCGCGTTTCTGCTGTTCGTCTTGTACACTGCGACCGCGACGTCTCCCACAACAGGTACAAATCCTATCCCAGTGCTCAGCGTGTTATTAAGGAGCATGCGTTTCAGCAACCATGACGGAAGGTCTGCCTGTTTCGCTTTGCGGATGACAAGATAATAGTTGAGCGAGGCATTGGCAGCATCTCCCACGACAGGGATCAGCCCGATGAAGAACGTCCACCCAAACCGGAAGCCACACAGGTGAAACCCCTTATCGAGGTAGTGTGCACGCCGTTGCACCGACTTCAGAATCTTGGTGTCGCGCGGAGAGAGACCGGGCGGGATGGCGCGCTACGAAACATTGACCTTCTGTATACTATCAATAATGAAAGGCGTACCTTTCTTCGTTTCTGTTTCCCTTTCGAATTGGTGTACACTTCGTACATTGGATCCTGAGGGGCATACTGTTCGAGATGCTTCTCAAATAGCTTCTTGCCTGCTTTCTCAAGTATGGTGGTCATGATAGTAAGGTCGCGAGCGCCTTGAGTTGTACCTGAGATAACCTGCGCGGTGACATCATGGTGGTTTCAGACGGAATAATAAAAAAAGGTTAAATGTAACACAAACACCCGTAGAGGCACTGCCAGGACTCGAACCTGGGTTTCGAGAATCAGAATCTCGAGTGATAACCTCTACACTACAGCGCCGTATTCTACTGGTTACTGGTGTTAGTGATCATTCACGCACGCTCCTACACGCTCCAAACGCTGCCGCTCTGCTGCAACATTCCATCCTTAACAGGAGACCCCGTCAAAAAATACTGGATTCTGCAATTTTCGGACCGGAAGATCTGTATAGTACAATGAACCTATTCCAGGACCGATGATTCCACAAAGATGACCATCTTTGACCAAGCCGCAACGTTCCAAGAAATATCATCGCGTTATACTTGGACCGATTGTTGAACCACTACCACCACCTCCATTTCCTCCCGACGTCGAATTTCCTCCACTACCAGTGCCTACGGAGTCCTGGTACGGTGCTCCCGAGATTTGAACAACACTAGACATTGTAAACTTCTGGAATGCTGTTCCCACAGGAGCAGTCTTGTAGTCTTGTGAAATGTACGAGTTAAAAAGGTATAGGCGGGGAGGATGTAGGGGATGACTTGCATGAATTGGTATGTATACACACGACAAAAATGGGCGGAATTGCTGTTGAGCTGTTGGATGGTGACTGTCAGGTCGTCAGTGCAATGAGGAGTGAAGGAGTGCTCGGGAGATGCGCACCTGTAGTAGAGGGTGTTCCGTTATCGGCTTTCATGTCACTCGTCTTTCATCTTTTAAACAGCATATTGGTGGCAGGGGTCCCGGAAAATAAAGATGGTTAGTATCGTGTCTGCATGCCAGCTTACTGTTTTAATTGTTGAGCTTCACTTCATGATGGATTAGAAGCTGAAAACTGAATACAGCCAATGCTCATGACGATATGGATGTTGGAATCACTTTGGAAATGAAGTCGTCGTTGAGTCTTGACCTAGATGGCGACCAGAAAGGATCATGTGCTCACCTTGTGTGTCCATTGTCCAATTCAGCCGGCACGATGTCACGCAAATGAGCCCACACTCGGAGCGAGATATGGTACTGCCGGGGCTATGGTGCATTATGCCGCATCTCGAGGATAACGTTTCTCGTATCCCGAACAAGCAAAGTTGTACGCGCACGCTGATGGCACACGATGGTAGCTGGATAAACTTATCCAAAGTTCTCAAGAGCTAGAACAATTTATGTGAATGCGAGGGTGTATCTGGATCGAAACAAGTCAATGACTGTGTAGCAGTACATAGTTCAAAACATGGTGATCATGTCATGGATAATCGCGTTGAAGAGTTGGAACACGCGTCAACCACGTGTCTAACGCGTCCAGTCACACTGGCAGGCTGAGAGTTGGTCACGCAGCCTTCGTCAACCAATGGCAGGTCCACCGTGACAGAGCTGCAGCCCTGAGGCCCCTCATAGCCAGAACTTGGATTCTCGTTACCACTATAAACTCGAGGTCGTAATTTATACGGCTCTACACTTTCTGTCTAGTCTGATTGATTCTGAATCTCAAGATCTCCCGACTTGTCATGGAGGCGTCCTGTTGTGTCCTTATTCAAGATCTCAGGCTAGACCGTAGAAGTACAGACCTTCCAGGCTCTTATCAAATGCTCTCCTGTTAAATTCTGTGGGTTTCCCGTCCCTGACAAAGATCACGACAGCGAGTCCGACTCCACAGGAGGGACACATCATTTTCTGTCCCGAAGTTCTTGCGACAAGACCTGATATCTCACTCGTCATGACTTTAGCCATGTACACATCCTTTTCGGCTGATCAATGTTGTTCCTACATAACCTAACACGCCTTTGATGAAAGATGTGGAACGCCCTGCGCGACGAGGTTTTCGATGCATGGTAGACCTCCCCACCCGGGCCCCTCACCGATCAAAGAAGTGTTCATCATGATTTAAGGAGATTATCGTCCTACCCCGCCGATACCTTGACAATCAACACCCCATAATACTGACATATACTTAGGCGCTCAAGATCTACCGCATGGGGCATTTTTTATTACGTGCAAGGGGCTCTTGTACGGCAGCTGTGCCTATAAGGAAGCACATGTCTTATTTTCAAAGGATGCAATAACACTAGTGGAGTGTCGCCTCAGGTCGACAGATCCCTTGCTTGGAATAATCAATATCATGATTGCTGACAAGGAATTTGATATGATGAGACAACTTGTATATCATATTGACGTATAGAGAGAGCGCTTGCAAGCAAGGGAATGATATCAAAAACCTCAGAAGTTTTACAGCATCCGATCACAGCTCGTTTTTCTTCCCAAACGTTCACTTTATGATCAACTTACGATAACCTTTCGCTTGACCCCTTATGCCTTGGTCGTTATTTAACCCGTTAAGGGGTAAGTATATTGCACACTGTATTGGCCTCTGGTCTCAGGTTCGGGTCCAGGGGAGTGATCAGATGATTATGGCACAGACCACAGCCTTCAAGTTCCACTGAGACCAAGCAGACCCTGGGGTACTGACTGAGGGTTAATGTCTTTTGACAATATAGGGCGTTGGAATCTAGCAGAGGTTGATTCAAAGACCTTGGACTGAGGCTCTTTGACATTCACACCATTCGCATGCTGGCACCAAACAAAATGGTCCAGTCCGAAGTTGTGTTACGGTCCAGAGGATGCACAGCTTTTAACTAATGAGATCACCCTGATCTGTCAGTCTTTTCCACCACCTTATATATAAAAAGAGTCTTTCCAACATGCGCCATATCCCATATCACCCTCAGGATGCCTTCGGTGAGTACTTGCAGTGTTCATCAGTTCAAGTGATGTGCTTCTGAACTCTCGTACAGGATTACGAATCAGTTTACTCTCCAGAGACCGATGGAATAGCTGCTGGAGAGCGTCAACTTACTATTGCTCGCAAGTAAGATGCTCGTCACTGTTTGCTTTTGGTGCTTAATTTTTTTTCAGTGAGTTTGCCCAGCAAATGATAGTAGTGAGACAACAGGTTGCACAACAACAAGCTGCTGTTGATGCTCAGCGACAAGAACTCGCGAGAGCAAGAGCCCGTGTCCGGGAAGAAGAAGCCGAGAACTGGCGTGTCTCAACTTTGGTCAAATCGCAAAGAGCAAATCTTGAGAACGAGGCCGCGGTTGTCAAGAGGGACCGGGAACTAGTTGCGCAACGGGACGCTCAATTAAAAGCACTAGAGAACCTACGTCGTCGGAATCGGTCAGTTGTGGTCATTTTGCATATGCAGATTTATCCTATCGATGCGCGAGACTGATTGATTCGCCCTCCCCAGGACGGTGTCTACTGTGTTTATCGAAGACAATTTCGGAGCCTTGAGTCCTAGAGCTGTTGTCGAGAACTTGACGTTCGTTCACTACTCTGTAATCCTTACTTTCATTTTTAATGAGCTCTCTTTTTACAGGAATTCCAGTCTGAAGATCAGAAAACACGCCATGGATAACGTCTCCGCCTGTATCGGGGGCTCTAGGGATGCTCCTCCAACGTTTGTTCGCTTTACCCCGCAAGACATTGCGCCAGATATCCTTCCTAAACTCCACCAACTTGTTTCTTCGTCCGGAAAACCTCTAGAATCCATGTTGGATTTCGTCGAGACAGTTGTTTCCGCTCCACCCATTGCGAGTGCGTTGGCGCATGCCGGGCAATGCTCTCGATTGGCGGATTATCTGATCGAAGCAAATCAATATACCAGTGCGCTGGCAATCCGCTCCCTACGCTGTATGGTTGGAATGGACACTTCGGTTGTCAAACCAGCATACGAAGCACTGTCCTTAGTCATACCCCATATTCCAACATACTCGTCTGATCAACCTCCGCACCCAGCCGTCGACTTCATTGTTGAAGTTGCACCAAAAATAATCGAGGATTGCTTTAACAATGGTCTCTGGCTATCTGTCGCCCCCCTGGTAGGCCATCGAATCCCATCCATACGGAAGGGAGTCCTAAGAAAAATTATCCTACTGGCACAACATTCGGATCGAACTCAACATGGGCTCGTCGAGTCTCATATTATCGGACTCCTCGACCCATATTATCAGACGGCCTCGCCTCCGTTTGATGTCGTTGAATTCTTCACCGACCTCCTGCCCTTGATAGTTGATAAACTGTGCCGGGATCCTTCTCGGATCCTGTGGCTTTTGGCACGGCTTGGAGATCCCAGTGCGAAAATTCAAGCAGCTGTTATCTCTGCTTTCCGAGGATGTCTACAGAAGCAAGACCCAACAATCATGCAGATGTTTGTTGTGGCACATATGCTTCAAAGACTAGACGAGCCTCCGACTCAGCAGTCGTTCGCCATCACCAAGCTAATTTGCCAAATGCTTCCAATCCTGGCCATCCCTTATGCGCGTGCACAATCTGTGGAAGGCATTGTCTCTTTCTTAGATCATGGAGATTCCGAAGTCGCTAATGCAAGCTTAATGGCTTGTGTCAAGATCGTGGGCTCAACTCTCGAAGACCGTTCCCACCTCTACGCTATTGCTTCCAAACTTAATTTCGCAAAGGAAAGCACCTTAAAGTTGTTTGACCATGCAATGCCCGCATTTTGCAAGGACTGGGCCAACTCAGGCGAGCTCAACATGATTGTACAGTTCATCCAGCACCCCGAGCGTCGCCTTCGACATTCTGCCCAGCGAATCTGGGGCGAACTTGTCAGCACATCTCCCGCTGCTCGTTCAAAGATTGCTCACGATGGCCTACTCGACGTTATTTTCGAACTATGTCACTCTCAATACGATGATGCTGTTTTGTTGGGCGCAAAATGTTGCTCACCCATGGCTCTCGAATTCACACAAGCAGGAGTCGCTTCCACGCGACAACTTGTTGAGCTTCTAAACCATCCAAACGCGCTTCTAAGGCAGGCCGCCTTGCGTGGGGTCCAGGTTGCTGCAGAAGGAAATGACCAGTGTTGCAAGGTTCTTCTGGATGCTGAGGTCTTCAAAGCATTATGTGCCTTTTTCGAAACATACCCCAAGGATCTGTTAGACAACGCTCACAAGATCTTGGCTCGTTTGACTCCATTTTTACACGCATCTCCAGAGGCTTGCATCAGTCTTCTACAACTCCTTGAGTGTGTTCATCAATCTTCTTTGCCTATAAATGACTAACCACCCACTAAGGTCAACTTCACCTGCAGTTGAGCGCTCGGCGCGTATGGCATTAACAACTATCTCTAATATGAATATCACCCATCGTACGACCTTGCGAGGGGTAGTTTTGGACCGAATTCAACTCCCTACTGACCCATTGATTGAATTCGCGAGCAAGGCGATTCACGACTGGATTGGACCTGACCTCGCTCTTGTGAACGATTTCGAGACGCTTTTTGGGCTTGTCTTCCATTCCGACAGGCGTATTCAAACATCGGCATTAATTTCTCTACGTCAAAGACTCTCTAACGTCGATCATCAGGATTCCCTTGAAAAGGCCAATATCGTCTTCACGCTTCGATCACTGAGTATCAGTGACAATCCAGAAGCTTTGAACTTTGTTGCGTACGCATTACGCACATTGGCGCTGTCTCTCGCCCGCAATGGCCATGCCCGTGTCGTCATGAACCTTCTAGAGCACAACGAACCCAAGGTCCGGGATGGTGCAATTGCTGCTCTTGAAGTAATCGCCAGCGGCTCTGTACAGGCAAGAAAGGCTCTTTTGGAGGAGGATTTGGTTGAGAGCCTGGTCGGCCACGACAAACAACTCGAGCAAACACTGCTACATGTATTGGCCTTCGCCATCCCCAAGCTCGCCTTTGACTACGTAGAAGCTGGAAAGGCTGATGTTCTGCTGACATTGGTGGAGTATGTTCTCTATCGTTTCCGCATTAAGACACACAGCTTAACATGATATATACAGCCACCCCCAGCAACAGATTCGCACAGCAGCGACCAAATCTGTGGCCATGATCGCTAGCGGTACTACAGCACAAAAGGTTTGCCTACGGGATGCCCTTTTACCACGATTGGCTCAGGCTTCCCCTGTGCTTCGCGAGGTTGCTGCCAGCTGCTTGTCAAGATCCCTGGCATCCGACCTTGTGGCCGATGGTGACTTCATACAAGTATTCCAGATACTTCACAGTGAAGACTATCATGTTCGAGAACCAGTACTTCACCAACTTCAAACCTTTATCCAAGCGTCCGACGAGGCAGCGCGGAGGCGTCTGGTTGATGCAGGCATCCTACAGGAACTCCTCCTAGTGTATACTCCTGCCAAGGACGATGTTCTGGCCTTGCTTGTAAACTGTGCTCTCCCCATACTCGGACCCTCCTTCACGGTCAACAACGGCGGAGCCACATTGTTCCCCCTCCTGCAACATGCAGAACCTAGATTACGCAGTGCTGCCGTGCAAGCACTAAGAAACGCAATCGATTCTCGCCACGGAAACATGGATAATCTGGCCAAAGCCTCCGTTGTTGGAACGCTCCACGTGCTCACCGTAACGGACGACACTATACGCGATTTATGGTGTCGTATGGTACCCAAGGTCGCACCTTTTTTAGTACATCGTACGGAAGTCGACCTTCTATTTGAATGCCTAAGGTATGGGTAAATCTTATGTGTAATGCCAATGATAACAAGCCCTACCCGCCAGCGATACACACGCCAACATGCGAGAAGCGGCCTACGAAGCACTCTCGAGTATGGTAAAATCGTCAGAAACGACACGCAGTCATCTGTTCCCCTCCTTGCTAGCCAGAGTAGAGGACCCCACAGCATTTACGCTACCACTCGTCGCATTAGGTGAGAGGAGCAGTGTCACTACTAGTAACAACCCCTTCATATGGTTTTTGGTTAGCTGTTTCAATGTCGGGCTCTGTCTTCGTTCTGAATAACAAAGAAGGCGAGCTCTTGGACCTCGTTCTGTAAGTTCTTGTTCAAACGTACCCTGAATGGTATTCAATGCCATTTGGTAGCCATGGTCACTCGGATGTGGCCACTGCTGCTGTTGAAGCAACTGTCCAGCTTCTAGCAAAAGGTAGTTCTTTTGAGCACCAACAACTCATGAAGGCGCAAGTCTTCAATGTAGCATTTGAGCTATACCAACGACAGTTACGACGACAACTATCTTTGAAGCTGTTACATGCCATCATCACACACTTAAGTTACGCTGTTATGGTAGAGGAGCCGCTCGCGAGAGAGATGTTCTCATTGTTTGAGTATGTTTGAATGCTTTTTGGAACACCCTTAGTATCTAACTAAATTGAAATTTTCAGTGACCCCGACCCAAGCATTTCGAGTGCACTCTACCAGAGTTGGACCAGTGATCCCCGCATCTATGGCAGTCACAGCCTTCCAGAATTTTTGCCTCTCCTGTTCGAGGACGAGAGATTGCGCAATCCATCGGTGACAGCACTTCTTCGCCAGTTGGCAACCCACGTAACCCCCAACCTTGTAACACGACGGAGGTTGGATATTCTTGTTCAAGCGTTAATGTAAGTGTCTTGTATATCCCAAGCACCCACCCACCCCTGAAACATATCGTAGGGTCGAGGATGTGAACGTCATTCAAGCCTTCCTGCATGAATGCCGCGAATTTCTTGGCAGCAGTACCGAGAATGAGAAAGACTGGTTTGCTTATGAGCCATACTTTGTCTCTACCGTTGGAATGCATCTCAAGGGCCGGAATGCAACGACGCGTCGGAGTGCTTCCATGATAGTACAGCTACTTTCGAAAGGTTCAGCTTCACGCTCGGGAAAGATAATGAATGAGGGTATTGGTCGTTATCTGTCCGAGGTTGCGGTGTGAGTACATTATTATATGGTCTGCACTTTCCTGACTGTGAATCAGAAATGGCGAGAAGGGAGCACAACATTCCAGTCTTGAAGCTCTCTTATCTTTATTCATGGCGGCGCCAGATCACGCAGAACGTCTTGTTGATGACTGCTTACCTGCACTGCGTGACATATTAGAGGAGGACAATCTTTCTTTAAGCGTCCATATTGGCGCTTTCCGCCTTTTGTATGAGATCGTACAGCAATCATCTCATTCTGCGATCATTAAAAGTGGAATATCCGCGGATCTTGTTCGATGGTTGAGGTGGAGTGCTCTTTCGTCCATCATTCCAGATACTGATATCGTACAAATAGCCCCCGCCACAATGTAGCAGACCTACAGTGCAGGCAATACAACTTCAACATATGCGAAATGATTTCTCAGCAATCTGATTTTGGTCGCAAATCGCTGATTGACGAAAAAATTCTCCTCGAGCTGGAAAACCTGGCAACGAGTCGGTCGGCAATGGCAGTAATCGGTGCTTGCAAGATACTGAAAGCACTGGCACACTCCGGAACCTTCAAACGGGACATTGTTTCGGCAGGGTTGAAGAAGACGATGAAGAAAATAACGAGGTGTGAACTGAGATTATCGAAAATGTCTGGTAGGCTGCCACTAACATGCTTACTAGTCCATTTCAGAAATCCACTCTCCAAAACAAAGAAGACAAATTGCTTGCCCAGACTGCGGCCAAAGAGGTCCTTCAAACCCTCGACTCCTTGAAGTAACACATCCTGATAAGTCCCATGTGCTTATGCTGACTGAAGATCTTGTCAGGCGGCTCGGAGCACAATCACTATCAAGTTCGACCTCCCAACAAGGCTTCCATCATCCTCCTTCAAGCGCAAGGAACTCTTTATCATACCAGGAAGTAGAAGTGGATCCTTCTGCTGCTGTTCAGGGGCTACGAAGAGATCGCAATTCAGTAAATATTTTAGCTTTTATTGATGATTCCAGCTGCTTATATCTGACATACAGTTACGAAGAACAACTTCAGAATCTCACGCGTCTGACTTGGATGATTCACCGTCAGTGCCAGCTCCTGATGGGAGGCACATCGGCCATGCAAGATCATTGAGCGAAATGGGACCGCGCGGTATCGTCTCTCGATCACTAAGAGCCCGGCAAAGTCTTTCAGCGACATACGGGCGACGTCACGCTCCCTCGGGTTCAGCCCTGGATCCCACCGTCGAGGAGGATCTGACAAGTATGGAACCTACTTCGCCTGGTATAGAGATAAGCGCACAGAGAAATCACGGTCAGTCGATAGAATCCACTCATTCGCCACCAGTGGGCACATCCCTACGCCGATATGATGCCACAAACGGAGAATTATCCTACACCAGGGATGCAGACCCCAACAACTTTGATAATCCTCTCGTGGCTGCAAGTGTGGAGCGTAGACGGTTTGATCGACTGAATGACCGTGATCCATCGGAAGTGGGAAGTTTACAAGGCCCCCCGCCAACCTACAGATCAATGTCTATTGCTGGCCAGAGTGCGCGAAGAAGATGAACTGCTTGTTCATAAGGATGACCATGCAACCCCCATTTTTTTTTAAAAAAAAACAAAAAAAAAAGCTACATTCACGCTCTGATCATTTGCAATATCATGTAGTCTTTCGTAGTTGTGAAATCCGAGTCGTTTGCATACTAATTGTAAACTGGTTCCTGATTGGGACCCGCCAGTAATCGACCGGATGGATGATCGCGTTGAAGAGTGTTGAAGGATTCAATGGAACACGCGTCAACCTGTCCTATGTCGCCTCAATGAGAACTCCATAGTTTGACGTGTTCATAGATACCACTGCGAACTACCCAACTACGTAGTCTACTATGCATGGGATATTTACTTGGTCGAGTAGCGTTCTAAGTGCGCATAAAACTGGACGAACACATATTCAGGCTGGCAATCCCGCCACACTGCTGGAGAAAGCTTGAGATCTGTTCCATCAAGTCAGCAATGCTTGAAGGTTGATAACCAAGTTGTTTGCCGACGCTGGCGGCAAAGGATTCGTTAATGTTGAAGAAGGCGTAGGTCTGGAATGCCTGCGGGAGCACGCCGATGATGCACTCTTTTCGATCCATCCGAGGCGAGGAGGAAGTTCTCCCTCTTGATGTCGGAGTGGTAGACAACGACTCTTCCCGAGAGAGGTCAAGAGCTCTGCCACACCAGTGGGAATCGGCTGCCCTTCCCACCGGCAGCGCTGAGGCGCCTGTGGGAGAAGTGGTTCAATGGCAAGCCATGAAAATGTTTGAGTGCGAGATTCAAACCTCTGAAACGTACTCAACGAGCTCGTTGGGGTTGGCGAAGACTCGCGGCGCCAGCTAGTCTAGAAGCCATTTGACTGTAAAGGCAGCGTGGTCTACGGCCTCTTGTTCTGAGCAGTCGCTCAACGTGGGTGCGTCTATCCTCTCCATCACCATGACAGAGTCGCCCTCCTTAGGGGAGAAAGCATCGAAGACTTGAGGAGCTGATTTGTCGCACTTGGCAAGAAGGTAGAAGAATTGTTGGGTACTGGCCTCGACCACTCAATGCTTGCCCCGGCCTGACCGATTTGGGGGGTGCTTGTCCAATACTTTGTTGATCTCGTTACCGCCCTCGTCAGAATCTGCGCTCTGCTCTCCAGTGTCCACAAGCATGGAATCCTGTTCCACAGTCACACTAGTAAACCCAACCCTCTTCCAGCTAGACTTTAGTAAAAACAGCATGCTCAGCGCCGTGCTCACATCCTCAGGGCGCGCCGTGTACACACTGTCTACCACCGACGGCGGGTTGAGCATTGATGCCGGCGATCGCACGGAGCTCAAAGACGCGCAGACGGACCGCGTGCTGGCGACGGTGCAGCATAGGTCCATCCGGTCCGATACGGTTACATTCGTCGATTATTATGAGGGGAGGACGATGAAATTGGATAAGTGGTTAAGGGAAGTGAGGAGCGCGGATGGAGGGTAAGTCGTGGAGATCTATGTGGCATGCAGGAGTGTCCCTTATTCAACTGGCCTGAATTTTCTCCGCAGAGACGATATTTCAATGGAGACGTGCGCCGGGACCTTCATTTGGAGAGCTCACCCCCTTTACCGGATAGCTGTACGTCCACCACCAATTCATTATTCACTCTAATTAAACCAATCCTGCATGCAGCTGTACAGTGAATTTGACACGCGCGACCCAATAGCCTACGCGGACATGGAGGGGGGGCCGAGTCTGTTAATGGAGCCAGGAACCGAGAGCTTCAGGGAGGTGATCCTCGTTTCGTTCCTCGTCCTTGAGCAGAGGCTGAGGATGGAGGAAAAGGCGAGGGTGTTGCAAAATACGAGGAAGAGGCTTTTTAATACCAGGTATTATATTGATCAGCGCTACTAAGTGGTAAATTGGCACTTTGTCGGAACTTGACTTCGAGGATTTTGACCACCCGAACTTTCTTACACGCCGTGAGGCGTCTGGATCCTGTACCAATTTATCTTGGTGGATCATGACAGCCTGAGGTTCGCATGTTCAAGCGCCGTCCACGGCAGCTGCCCTTGAATCTACTAGGCAATTACCATGGTGAGCACCTAGTAACATTTGTTATAGACCACGATTGTAAGCAAACCAAGAGAGTGCTTACCCCACATCACACCCTCAAGCGTAATCGACAGGACTCGATCCATCTTCTGCTGCACGTCCTTCCGCCCACTACGTCCATTCATGACTACCGCCCATCGCTCTACTGTGACGTCGGCGCGTACCCACGAGGGTTTGTAAAATGACCTGCAAATGCAAGGATGTTAATCGATCGGGCTGCAAAGGACTTTTATGAGTACTTTATTCGCCGAGAGCGGAATACATACATCGTCTTCCCGCCTTCCGAGACATCGCGTAGGCCCAAGTAACTTCAATACCATGAATGGTTGGAGTCAGGGGTCTGGTAGGAGGCGGATACGCCAGACCTGGACCAAAAAAGATAGTTTATCTAGCCGGGGGGTCACGAGCAAAGGAGAGACAGGAGGCTCAAGGACGTGGATTTGTTGCATTGTTTTACGGTTGTGCTTATTATGTAGAACAAGCCCTTTTTAATTTACTCGCAATCCGTCGGATCCCAGTCGGTAACGAGATGCTCATCGAGCTTGTCAAGGGTGGTCATTTCGGCGTCTGTGAGGTCAAAGTCGAATATTTGGGTGTTGGAGATGATGCGGGAAGGGGAGACTGTTTTTGGGAGGGGGACGTAGCCCTGAGGGTAGGGTGAGGGGTGAAGAAAAATATATATATTAAAGAGGACGGACCTTTTGAATGGAGAAGCGGAGGAGGATGTGTGCGGGTTGTTTGGAGTATTTTGTAGCGAGGGCGAGGATTTCGGGATGATCGAAGCGCATTGCGCGTACCAGGGGCGCCCATGCCTACGCGACGTGACAAAATCAGGGCGTGTTTTCTTCCATGCATGCACGCACCTCGAGAACCATACCATGTTTGGTACTAAAGTCGACAATCTCGCGCCTAGCCATGAATGGATGGAGATCAATTTGATGGACGGCTGGTACGCCAATGCGCATGTTTAGGATTTCCTGGATGTGTCTGATTCCAAAGGTGCTTATGCCGATGCTTTTTACGAGGCCCTCTTTTTGGGCGTCGACGCATGCGCGCCAGCTGTCCCGTCGAGCGTCGGGACCCCCGAGGGGCCCATGGATGAGGTAGAGGTCTATGTATCCTAGACCGCATGCGTCGAGGGATGCTTGGATGGCTTTTCGGACGTTGGAGTAGCCGTTGTTGTACATTAGTTTGGTTGTGTAAAAGACGGCGGAGCGGGGGAGATCGCGGGATTGGAGAAAGTCGGAGATGGCGCGGCCGACAGAGGCTTCGTTTTCGTACCAGGTGGCAGAGTCGATGTGTCGGTAACCTACTTGTAAGGCGAGTGTGACGGCCGTGTAGGCTTGGTCGGGGGACATTTCGTATGTGCCTGGTGGGGAAGGGGTTAGTATAGTAAGGAGTTGAGAGAGACTACGGACCGAAACCAAGGATGGGGATGTTGTTTCCATCGGAGAGCTAGAAGGGAGAGTGAGATGATGATTTGGGGTTGGAGAGTGCTTACCTTGACAGTTGAGGTGAGAGAGAGCATCGTTGCGGATCAACATTCATCGTCAGCCTCTTGAATACTTAAGGTCAGTTTAACATGCAGAGCCAACTTCAATGGACACCCCCAGAATCAAGCGCAAGCCACCTCCTCCCGTTGATGTTTTTAGAGATGAGGATGAGCCTGAGCCTGAACCCTACTCTGCCTCTAAGCCCTACTCTGCCTCTTCTGAACCCTACTCTGCCTCTTCTGAACCCTACTCTGCCTCCTCTAAGCCCTACTCTGCCTCCTCTGAACCCTCCCCCTCCTCTGAACCCTACCGCTACCCCAACCCTGACCCCGCTGACCCCTTTGCACCTCTCTGGGTTCTCCGTTCTCGCGCCTCTAGCCCAAACCTCAAAGCCTTGGATGCTACAGACAGTTCTAGTCTTGGTTCAGCCTCTCGTCTCCATCCACCCTCGGCTACCTCCTCACTCGTTCACGTCTCTGCCCCCCCGCCCTCTGATGAATGGACCCACCCAACCCCTATCCAACTCGCCCGCGCCGCAAACCTCCCCGTTATCGCCGCCTCGGGTCTCCGCATCCCCTTTTCTACCCTCTTCGCAGACCGCCCCACCATAATCATCTTCCTCCGCCACTTCTGGTGTCCCCTCTGCCAGGACTACGTCGCCAGCATCGCAACCACCGCCCCCCTTCGTCTCGTCGATCCCGAGAACGACATCGGCCTCATCCTAATCTCCAATGGCTCACCCGCGTTCATACCAAAGTACCGCACCATGCTAGGTCTCGAGTTTGACATTTACACCGACCCTACCTCCAAACTCTATGACGCGCTGGGCATGATCACCGCGTCCTCCCCGACACCCCAACCCCACCAGCCAGAAACATACGTCCGCCACGGCCCCGTCAGTGGGCTCGCACGCGTTGTCGTCCGCGCACTCAAAGTCGGTCTCCCTGTTTGGGAACGCGGTGGCAACGTACACCAGCTAGGCGGCGAGTTTATCTTGGGCCCTGGGTCCGTACTTTTTTACTTGTTATTATCATCTTTCTAATCATTCTACATACAGCCTTGAATGCACCTATGCCCACCGCATGCAATCCCCTAAAGGTCACGCCCCAATCCGCGAAGTTCTCGAAGCAGCAGGCATCAACCTCCCTTCCTCCCCAGCCTCTCGCCTCTCTGGCCCTTCCCCTTCGCCATTCCCCCGCGCACGCACCCCGCGCTCCCAAACACCAGTCCCGTCTCTCACACGTTCAAACACCCCTGCCCCCCCGCGCTCTCAAACACCTGCCCCACGCTCTCAAACACCCGCCCCACGCTCCCAAACACCCGTCCCTTCTCTCACACGCGCAACTACCCCCGCCCCGTCCCTCACACGCGCAACCACCCCCGCACCCCCAACCAGTCCTGCGACGATCAGACCCAAACCCTCCCCTCCCCCCGGACTCCTCAAGTCCCTCAAGTCCTGGGCCCCAAAGCGCTTCGCCTCTTTACGAACTTCCACCAACACCATCTCTCATTCAACTTCGCCGCTTCCATGGGCAGCTTCGGCTTCGACTTGGGGTGAGGGCAAGGCTGGTGGCAACAGATTAAGGAGGGTGTCGAGACCCGGCTCTTCATCTGAGTCGAAGAAGAAGAAAGGAAGCTTAAACAGGGGGGAGAAGGAGAAGGAAAACACGTACACCTCGCCACCTCCAACGACAAGCGAATTCGGCGCGTGGCGCAGAACAGGCCGAGGATCACTCGATGCAAGGATGGCTCTCTCTTGTCCCAACCCCCCCGCCATTTCAAAATCAAACAGCACCCCGACGACGACGTACCTACACCCCTCGCATATCCCTTTTCCCTCCCGCGCGCCCCCATCCCCGTCCTCGTCTCTGAGTCGTAACCACGCACACACCCAAACGCACCACACATCCCATTCCTACCCCTTCCCCTCCCGTCACACCCCCTCGCCCTCGCCCTCACCCTCGCCCTCTCCTTCCCCTTCTCCCCATCCCTACTCCCACCCCCACGCATATCCGTACCCGTACCCGTACCCATACCACTATCCCACCGCCTCCACCGCCTCCCTCTCCCTCGCCGCTCCAGTATTCAAATACCCCATACACCACTCCTCCACCTCCCACCTCCCCCCTGCCCACTCCCAGCAAGACACGGAGCGGGGATGGGCGTTCGGATTCGGGCTCTCACCAGAGGACGAAGAAGCGTGGATGCGCGCGCGGATGGCGAGCCTCGAGGCGCTGAGGGAGAAGAAGTGGGAGAGGCGGGGGTGGAGTGTGCATTCGCGATCTAGCGCGGGGATTGATGTTGGGAGTGGGGGTGAGGGTTGGACCACGGATCCGGAGCAGGATCCGGATCAGGAGCGGGAGGGTAGTGGCGCATATGGGAGGGACACCCCGAGCCCTAGCCCTCGTCCGACTTCGAAAAAATCATCCTACTCTGCCCTCGGACACGGCGTCGGCGCGGTCACCCTCGTTCGACGATCCTCAAGCGGCGGGGGGAAGAGACCTCTAAGCGCAGGAGGGATGAGTACGTGCGAGCCCGTGCGTGAGGAGTCGGAGGAACTTCATGTGCCCGGCGCTCTGGAGCCAGAAGGCCTTCAGTGGGAGGAAGAGTATAGCTTTGATGTCAATGGGGAGGTCGGAAGGTTATACCCTAGGGCTATCTAGTATCTAGGAGTCTGAGGCGCTGAGCCATATCGCCTTAATGGATGGATGGAGACAGACCCCGGGATGTTGTTATTTTATTACATTCCGTTTATCTTTCATTACCTCATATATAATAATTTAATTTAATGCTTTTGCTGTGAGTGGCATTGGTGGTGGGTAGTTCATTCAGGTGGTATGGAAAGAGTATTAGCGCTAATTGATGAGACAGAAGTTTGGGACGCTCCCCAGCGCGTGCGAGACAGTACTGTAGCTGTATGGTAGACACTGGCACCGGTGCATTACGCAGCCAAATATTTTTGACTTGTAGAAACCCGAGCAGCGGTACGCGTTATATGTAGCCCAATAGAAAACTGATGTGCCGCAGGCTCACTGAGATTGTGGGACCATTCACCAAGTAGTAGGAACCTTTGAGGACTCCTGAATTAAATAAGTAACCGACATCACTGATGATTGAATTATGCTGAGAGTGGCAGAATTTGCAGGATGATTATCAATTTGTGGTGGACACATCTACAGATAGATTCTGCGCTTCTTGGAGTTGAATTGATATGACAGTTTTGTGTATGTCAGCCATGGAAAATGGCCCACGTATTGTGGCAATTGTCAATAAAGGATATATGGCCTGATGATTCTGGTCAGCTATTGTACATTTCAATCCTACAAGATCACTCACAGATATAGAATAGAAAATTGCCACAAGACCATTGTAGGCAGTTACAAAGGAGATAGAAGGATCAGATGAAATAGTCATTGACAGCATTGCAGCAATCAGGAGCTATGTACCCATGTTATCTCTGTTTTTGTCCTAGTAACAAGGATTATATTCACCTGTAGAACACTATAGACAGTGCCTGTCTCGACTAGAAGCAACAATATGCGCCATGAACCAAAGATTTGTTGGCCATTTGAATTTTTCTTTAGAAACATCCAATGTTGCCTAATATAAAGATTTCTTGTAGTGCAATAGTTAGAGGGCATTTTCTTCTCACCATAGTGTCCACCCAATGAAGGATGTAGCAACAAGATTTGTTACAACATAAAGCCACATGCCCATCAATTGAAGTATGGACAGCTTTACTGATTCATGAATTGTAACAGGATCTGCCATAGCTCCTGTTAAAAGTTTTGTTGTAATACAAGCATAGGCAAGTGTTATTCCTAAATAGTGATGCTCAAGGAAATAACAGTAATGGTCATGAGAATAAAACATACCAAAGGAGCAGACACAGAGCATTACTGAAAAGTATAATGCCCATCTGCGCTTGTCAAATAGTGACCAAGCTCGCCATATGATGAAAGTGTCATTAACAAATTGCTAAACGAGCTACACATTCAAAAAAAATCAGATATCAGTTTGTTTAACCTCACCTGCATGACCGCAATCCAGAGTACAGCTATTCTCAATTGGATCAAGACTTTATTGGCATTGTTGATATGATCTGTAAAGCGGTTGCCACCGAACAGAATATCCAGATATGTTGCGATAACCCAAATATCAATAGCCACATTGACATTGAAGGACATGAAACCAATGACACTGATCAATAATGATGCATGCCCAAGTAGAGTGCGGGATTTTTGTCTGATATAATTTAGCAAGTGTGACTGTCCTTCCAATAATCAGATGCATGCACGCACTTCATCAGATAATAAAGCATGACGGTGGACAGAGGTGTCAATATACCTAAAAAGTTTAACACTAGTCTGGATAGCTAAGTATTTAGGGTCCATACATACCATATATAAGGGTGCTGAACACCAGCGGTATCATGTTTTCAAACATTAGTGTTCCAAGGTCTTGAAGGATGCTTCGATCCTCAGGCGTCATACTGAGATGGGAAGTGAGTTGTACACGGAATTTGGGGAACTGTTGTCATTTGAAGCAGACTATGTATAGTTCACTCAAAATTTCACCTGGGGCCACGAGAGCTATAGTAGGTTGTTATTTGTGGAGCTCTGTGAATCTTGAGCGCCCGGTGTATCAATGCTGAATGATATTGGGCGCAAGATTTGCCGAGGTGGATCTTACAACAGAAATCTCACCTGGGGCCGCGAGATTAGTATGCAACTCGACAATCACTATATCTCGAGATTACACCAATGCCGCTGGCACTTCGCTGTGTGGACACAGGGTCGCTATTTGTGGACCTCTGTTAATCTCAAGCACTTGCCCCGGAGTGTTCAATGTAGAACGTTGAACGTCGGGCAGTTGTGCCGCAAAATTTGCCATGGTCACGGTGAATGTCTGGTTGCTGAGTCTTAATTTTCAAAGTCCTTGCGGATGGTTTCGTAGTGGGCGGTGACTTCTGTGTCGTACACTCCAGCCATCATCACTCTGCCTCAGGCTCCAGGAGGATTAAACGGGACCAGGTGGATTATGCAGACAGATGCCTACCCTGAGCAGGTGCCGTGGATCTCAAGTACCTAGGTCGGCCACCTTTCCCATTGAAAAAGTCATTCCAGATGGTTTTTGTACTGCGCGGCGCCCCGTCCGGGCCATCACCACCACCCATGCATGTTCTACCTCTCTTTTCAACGTCAACAGCAGAAAGCACTTGAGGCTGGCGAGGTCTGGGCGGGAAAGCGTTGTTGCATGAAAACACACAATCTCTTCCTGGACTGATTGGTAACGTCCCTTTTACCTCTGCTACCATCCGAGGGCAAGTCGACGAATGTGCTAAAGAAATAACCTTCACCTTCGATGAAGCGAAACGATCGCAACGGTTCAGAAGGAGTCTTGCCTCACTTCTGCCAGCGCCTTACCCTATTCGCGTCGTCTATCGCAGCAGGGTGTATTTACGATTTGCATTCGAGCGAGAGTGTACATGATCTCGCTCGTATAGAGCCACTATTTGGACAGCCACGATCTACAGGCGCGCATAACGAGGCAATTGTATCAAAACTTGGTGACCTTACAGCAAGCTGCCGAATCGCGATAGTATTGCGAAGCAATTGCGGGAATAGGTTCCATCTCCAAAGTGGGTAGTGGTACCGCGACCTCAGACTTGGAAGCTTCAGCCGACCATGTAGAGAAAGAATATATACCACAGAGCCGACTTCTTCCAAGGGAAGAGTTGGGTAGTGAGATCAACATGGAATGTGGCGTGGTTTATCTCCTGACTAGAGCTCTGAAAAATGCAAGGAAGCGGCGCGTTGTACGTGGGTTCATTCGGTGGTTATTCTTACACCACTGTGATTCCAAAAATCAAATGTGAGAATACTGATTGACCTTGCATTTGCGTGTCCAGGGCAGTGCTTTGGACTGAAAAAATCACCCAGGTGTGTTCTGAATGACGGTTGTAATTTTGCGCTTCACAGAAACCCGAAGGCATGAGATATCGTTAGACATACTCACGTCGCATATGTCGGATCTTAAGTTAACAGCTCTCTCGATTTTTTGCAACTGTAGAAAACTTTCCAAGTGTCAATCTCTACGATAATGTTACAAGGCCGCCCCTGCATCACAAGCAGTCGCAGAAAATTTGTAAGGATGGATGTTCGTCCTTTTTGAATATGTTCTTTCATTTAATACCATTTGTGTTTAAGCGCTCGTGGGGAGTAGGAGAAGGGCTCGTGGTGTAGTTATTTATATTACGACCTTTCACGACACAGAATTAATGCACGATCCTCTTCACAAACCCATGCATGATTCATGATCCATGAAACACCTTCTATTCGCCAAAATGATCTTATTAAAAAATTATGAGATAGCCAGTCATACTGATGGATATGTACATATGTAGCGGGGGTAGTGCAGTCGTGTATATATGGGATGGGACTCTGAGTGTGCTATAAGGATTGTTGCAATTGTAGGTGTTGTGATGAGATGCAAAGGGAAAGGAACGGGAACGGGAATGGGAACGAGGGGGAGTGAGAGCGGACTTCTATCGCCGAGAGCATGTATGTATATGAAAAAAGAAGCAAGGACAGATTCTGTAAGTGAAAAGAAAAAGCGAAATCAAATTAGAGAAAGAGCGCAGCACAAGGGCCCCAATACAGATATAAATCATCAAAGCACCAAGTTGCCCCCGAATGTCGGAGGAACGCAGTTGCCCAGCTTGGGCGGCCCGCTGGTTGGTTCCATTATCAACTTTGTCAGGGATTAGCAAAAAGGAACAGCGGAGAGAAAAAAGGAGTCGACGCACCTTGATAGTCTGAATAGTCGTATACGCAAACACAAACAACCCAAATATAATAAGCGTCATGTCCGCCACCTTCTGCCTCGTCGTGTGTGCGCATGCACGGTAATGTAGCATCGCAGGGTAGACGTAGCTCAGTGGTACACTGTAATATAATACCCATCAATACTCAACAAACAAGCAAATAAGGAAGCACAAGAACAAAACCTACCAAGCAAAACATCCAATAAACGCCACAAACTTATCCAAATCCGCCGCACCAACCCAGCTCAGTGCCGTACACAACATCACCATCGCGAACCTGAACCCGTTCTTCAGCCACTTGACTCTTGTATCGACTTTCCCGCTGCGCGTGAAGAGCCCGTTTTCGAGAATGCGCACGGCGGGGAAGAATTGGAGGGGGATGGAGAGGAGGATGGCCAGGGCATAGAGGAATTGGACCTGGGAGACAGCGGGGTTAGTGGGGTCTAGAGAAAGAAAAGGGAAGGGTGGCGTACAGCTTGGACCATGCTGCTGTTTGGATTGAGGTTGACAAGGATGACGGTTTCGATTTCTGAGCCAAAGGTGAGGTAGCCGAGTGCACCGGCGCCACCAAAGAGGACTTGCAGAGGATTAGTATGGGCAATATGAAGGCATATATCAAAAGAACTCACGAGTCACACCGACCATGACTAAAGACAGAACCTTTGGTAATTTATGTGGCTCCCGCATTGAGTCTGTGATCGGGACGATCTAGAAAATCCAGGAATCATGAGCAACCCTTGCGAGTGAGGGAAAAGGTAATCAAAGACGTACAAGTCCAATACCCTCAAATGAAAACACCGCTGTCCTAAAAGCAGTATCTCAGAGCATGAGCTTCCATTCCACCTCAATCGGTCAACCAAGCAGCACTCACCCAATGAAAAGCGGGAAGTCTTTCGGATTGAACATCTTCACGTCCGCAATACCCCTCGAGCCAATGATCGAGACCTCCGAGCCAAAGATATATACGAGCCCAGCAAGGATGAACGCGTCAGCCACGAGTGCAGTCCCGCTGAGCTTCGCGATGTCACGGACGAGGGCGAGTGGGAGGAAGACGATTAACTGGAGAAGGATAAAGTACTGCATTGGGATGAGCTTAAGGCAGTGGGTAACGCCCATTACGAATGCCTAGATGGCAAAGGTGAGATGTGGTGTGGATGGTAGAGAAAAGGTAGACAGACATACCTGAAAGTTCTCTGCTACGAAGATCGTGTATGCTGCGACGAAGCCGATTTGGGAAAGTGCGATAGAGCCGAGGATGAGATATCGCATCCATGGACCATAGAGTGTTCCTCCTATGTCTAGAAGAAGGGGCCTTAGCATGACCAATAGATTTAGTCAAATATAACTCACCTCCGAAACTCCCAGATACAACGAATTTGGCTTTTAGGAGAAGGAGGAACGAGTATAGCGAGATGACGGCAATAACAATGAAAGTGATTACAGAGAAAGCAAGACCGCCGTTCAGGAATCTGAGAAACAGAATACGAAATTAAACCATAAGATGGAAAACAAGGAAAATAACGCACGCTCTGCCCAGGAAGAGAACTCCAGTGCCGACGAAGGATTTGATCAACTGCGAGAAAATGTTCTATAAAGACAGGCCTCGATATGTAGTACTGGTACGTACCATGAAAGCGGCCTGGGTCGCGGTCGCGGTACCAGTCGCGCCAACAGAATTTCGTCGACGGCGCGTACGTGACCTTGAATGGGATCGCCGTCCCAGGAGCGGAGACTCCTCGCTGACATCTGGTAACCCCGTAGAGATTTCTCGAGAAGCAGGAGCCTCTTCCTCATCCTCCTCCTTCTCCTCCTCATCTTCTTCAAGATCCTCTCCGGCCTAAGCGGTGTCCTATTATTAGTGCCGTACCCGAGAACCACATGTAAAGTGCTGACTCACGAAGTGACCAAAAATGTAGAGAAAATCGATGAAATTAGAAAGCATACGTGGCTCTTCGGTGCCCTGTTCCATGGCACGTAGGGTCACGTAATTCCTGCGGAACCCGCCTGGCTCGTGTATGTGCTCGAACGCTGGATGTTGTTGGGTGCTGGGACCTGCGAAAGACGCTGCACGGGCACGGCCCCTGCTAACACCAGCATGCCACTTGTAGATGTCATGTCTGGAATATAAGAATTGAAATGTGGGGAAAGGAAAAACGAATCAGCTAGGAGACGCCGACGATAGACTGAGAAAGGAAACGCACGTTACATCGGCACCTGGGGCATCATATGGAATAGGGAAGGGCTCGGAATCCTCTCGTTCGGGATGAAGTGAGGACGACGGACGTCGTGAGGAGTGGCCCGTTGGTCCGTCGATGGTGAGAGTGTGGTCGGAGCCATTACCATCGAGAGATTCGTTAGACGGACCGCCCTCGCGCTCCTTCTTGAAGACCAAGTGCCGGCGAAGAACCTTGGCCTTTTCCTCATCTGGCAGGTCATCAATGTCTATCGGAGGCGTCGCTGGGGAACCCTTCACGGCTGTTGCACTAAGGCCACCGATAATGGGTCGATTAATAGGTGGAGTAGGGGCAGGGCTATCGGAGACAGTTAATAGTGACGTTTGGGCTGGTTGATGTGTGGAGGATGGAGTGGCACCTCTGGGAGGGATGTTGGGAGTAGTAGGGGTGCCGGCGTAGTGAGCACGGAGGGCGTTAAGGGTAGGAGTTCCGATAGGAGTGGAGAATGAGGCGGGAACGGCGTCGTGGTCAGATGGCGCGAGGCGGGGACTCTTTATGGCGACAGGCTTAGACGGAGAGGACATGGTGGTTAGAGCTCAACCCGTTCCAGGTACAGGCGGGCCAGCTTACCGAATTTCGCTCCATTTGGTTTTTGATCGGGGCTTGTCTTTCAACTTTCTCTCTCTACTTATACAATGTGTTAAATCGTAAATTTTCAAACGTTCGATCACCAGCACCCAATAATATACGAAGAAGCAGCTGCAAGCATGTACATTAGCTTCTTTGGTCACAGTTTCAAAACTTTTCTCAAGTGCTAGAGCGATAAGGCAACTTGCACCTCTAAGTCGGAGAACGCGATAGTGGTCCTCTGACAGTGGCCGAAAGGTATGCTTAACTCCCGATTGTGGAGAGCTTGTACTTGGCAGGCTGAATGAGCCGGCCTGAGCCCTTGTATTCAAAGTTCTCGTATATGTTACGCGCCCAAAACGAGACCCAAAAACGTGCAGTGCCCTAGCTGTGCCGTCTCACCGTAAACTTTGACAACTCGCTAACTCGTTTTCCCCCATCTTACCTCCAGCGATACCAAGCAAGCCCACCCTTTCCCTCATCAGTCATGTCCATGCGCCTCGACAAGTTCTATCCCCACCTGTCAAGGAGAACTGGCTTCAACGATATCAGGGTCAAGATTACCATTCAGTACAAACATACGACGCGCTCTAAAAAAACCCTTATCTAACGTGACTTGCACTCAGGTCAGCCGGACCTTAGAAGGTATAACCAAAGCCAGATTAGCAAAAAGCCTGATAACAATCCAAGATCCTTTTTAAGACTTCTGAATGAACTTGCCTGCTCGGACATTGGAAGGATTCCGGCGGTCTTTGGACTTGGCGCTGTGCAGAACCAGGCAGCCCGTTGACCTAGCTACCCAGCCTACACTTTGTTACCTAATCTGCCTTTTGGTTCCTACAGCGTATACAGTCCTCAACGATTCGTCAGAAAAGGAAACGTGAGCCAAATAACGTATGAAAGTCAGTTTGAGGGAACCTGTCGATGCTTGATCGTCTCTGGGCTTCAGGATGTTCACGTTGAGTCGCTGGTGTGAGTTTTAGTGATGTGTCTCCATTCTGCGCCAGACTTGGGGAAAGTTGTGTTACAGAATGTAACACACTGGTAAGCAATATCATGACTGCATTAGAATTCTATCACAGGGGGGCGATGGACAGGAACATATAGAGCGTCGTAGTGTGCCACAGGCGTGGTCGGTATCTTCGACGGAGACTTTGATTCAGTGTCACGATCGGTGTAGAAATAGCCCATGCGTGCCCTCGCCGGCACATGCACTAGACAATTTACAAGGCTCATTGGCTTGATCTCATACAGACAGTGGATATTGACATCGATGTATCATGACCCCAACACCAGCCCAAACGCCAGCCTCAAAGGAGCCCTTCTCTAACGACCTCAAAGACTATAAGCTTGATACCGTTCTCTGCCTGTCCCACAGGACCTGTGCGCATGCTCGGCAACACAAGGAGCGCATCATCAACCTCCTGCACCATCACCTGCGCATGCTCTTCGGCGATTTTCTTCTGACTGCGGGCTTCAGAATTCCACATTTTGATCACTCGGCCATTTATGTGGCGCAGGCTTAACTTCCAGCTTAGATGCTGACTCGACCTCCACCAACAAGGCGGGCAACAGTCAAAAAGGACTTTATGGGTACTATGGACGGGGAAGTCGGTCGAAGGGAACAAAGTAGCTTACTTACACGCTCTACAAGTGTTCATGTCTTGACATTAATCGTAATTCTAATTGCTATCCCCAAGTCCTATCCACCAATCATGAGCCCAAGAAACAACTTCGCTTGCCATAGCAATCCCTTCCTTTCGTTTCTCATTCATACCTATCCCTGCCGAAGCATCCTCTCTCTTTCGCTCCTTTGCGTTTTTCCCTCTTATCCAAGCTTCCTCCACCGCAAGAGACCATTCGCCTGCCTCATATGACTGCCGCGTAAGCTCAACCCCAACACCTTCTCTGTCAAGAAGCATTCGCAAACCGTGTTCTTCAATGAAAAGAGGACGCGATACTGCAAAAAAAAACTGATAAACCACCAGACAGGTGAAACCCACCAAGCAACTTGAACTTACCATAAACAAAAGGCGTGCATGCATCGACACATTCTGAAACTGTTCCGTATCCCTAGTGGTACATTTATCAATGACCGGAAGATGGGGTGCCAAGCCAGAAGTAACACGGGGCTCACCAGCTTGCCCAATAGAACATCCCCAACAGCAGTCAGATCCGGCATGTACACGTCCCTTGGCGCGACGTAGAACCCATCCGGTAAACCCATATTCTTGTCGTCCTCGTTCCACTTGTCCTTCGACGCCCCGCACACGATTGCGATCCACGACTCGTCGGGAAGTAGCCGAGCATCGAACGCATCCTCATCATCGAAATAATCAGGTGGCGTTACGTTAAATGACGTTTGGAATGCATCGGGCGTAGGTGGTATTGTCGCAAGCTCCGGGATGGGGATAGGCTTCGACGCAGGTGGAGCACCAGGGATCCAGATGTGAGACGGCGTTGAGAGCCGGAAAGAAACACAAAGTGATGGCGGAATTTCGGTATGCAGCGCCACACCATTTTGTGACCCGAGAGTAGGTGGCAGCGATATTGGAGGCATATCTCGTAGTGGGCTAGGTGGGGCGGTCGGCGAAGGGCTCGGGGTGTTGCTCCGGCTTTGGTTCCTGCTTGAGGAACGACTTGGTGCACGAAAGACTTGACCACCAAACGAGACAATGAGAATTTTCGTAGTTGCAGAGTCATGGAGCTCCGGGGGGACACCGATGGAAGAAAGAAGGCGTGAGCGTCCTTCTTGAGAGTACGGTGAAGGATCAGTGGTGGGTGGACGAACGAGAAGGGGAGCTGAAATGACAGAACGAATGGGGTTCTGCCTCGATGACGAAGGATGTAGTGGAACCCTAGAATGCAGAGCACATGATGGAGCAATCCGTGACAAAGAATCCACGATGTCTGGGTAAAATGAGTTTGACTGTGCATTTACCCAGTTTGGCGCCGGGAGAGAGGGATACACGGGGAATGAGGGTATCGGTATGTACCCAGGCAGAAGAAGCAGGAGGTCTGCACAACGGTAACCCTCGTAAATCTGAGCAACGAGTGGGTCTATCTCCGCGGAAGGGACTGGAATGTCAGGGACAAGGGCCGTGAAATTGTCCTTGGGAGTGCTAGGGGTGAGATGGTCCAGCTGGGTTGACGCCTCAAGGTCGACTTGGAGGAGCGGTGTAGAGAGGTAGCTATACACCGAATCGAAGGTGAAATTAGTTATTAGGATGGAGGGTATACCGGCTGCATTAGCCGCGAGGCTATGAAAGTGTCAGTTCCATATAACGTTGAAGCACGGAAAATGACGGACCAGCCGAGGAACGCAGCATCACTGAGCACGGCATGAGCCCTAATTTCCTCCAGCCATTTACGTTCCGTTTCTAGGATGGTATTTTTTCGAGAGAGGAAGGATTTCAATACATCTATGCTCTTCTGGCGGTCTACACGGTATCTGTTTGAAGCGTTAGCATCAGAGTCGCGTCGGACCGAACGATTACTCACGCAAGTGGTTGTACAATGACAGGATCGATTTCAGCATAGCGATACAACGCGCCGAGCGTGATACTGTCTGAAAATACATGCTTTGGCGCCGATGAAGTAATGTAAACACTAGGACGCTCCGCAGCAGGTAAGCTCAGGAGATGACACGCGAACGCGGACACCCGGGTTGCGTGGCCGTAACCTGTGTAACAATCATATATAGGGGAATTTCAGAAGGAGATCTCTATTGCTCACCGTGACCAGAACAGTAATAGGCAAAGCAGAGAGGTGGCATAAGGACTCAGACCACAACCTGGGTCCTGGGCGGGCCTCAGCACTCAGCACATCAAATTCCGGATCCTTGGCATGCGCAGCGACGGAAACTAGGTGTCGGCAGTCAATCCGGTCTATAATCTCCGACTACGTCATCGTCCGGAGGTAATACAAGATTATCTCAATCTAATCTAAAGACTTCCTCTCCAACAACTTCGTAATTTCTCTCCGTGTGTGCAGCCATTCAGGGAAAGTCGATTGAACTCCTGCCGGGTTCTTCATCTCTATCAAGTAGTTCGCGAACACGATTAAAGTGCCATAGCGGTATCTGATGCGGGATTGTTAGCGATCAAGCTACAAATCCGGGGACACTCACAAGTAGTTGACAGCAACGCTGCGCAATTTACGTTCTTTACTGGTACCTTTCTCGCAAGCATCAACCTTGAGCTTGTAGCTAGAGGTAATCATAAGTAACGAGTGATGGACGACTGTCGTGCCCCAAACTTACTCATAGATCGCATTGCGTAAATTCTGAACATCTTGCATCAAATCGATCGCCCTATCTGCCAACCTCTTTGCAACTTTCCCATGTGACAAGACACTGACAAGTTGAAGAATAGTCTTATACTCCCCTGTGGCAAAAGTCAGCCGTTACATTTCGAGTAATGTATGAAATAATAGATACCTTGCAAGTATGCCTCTTCCTCAGAGAGTCCGTCAATGGAGTCATAGATTACCGAAGGTTCATGCTGCGTCAACACCGACTCCTCCCCATCCCAATTCATAGTAGAGGAAATCAAACAGGCCGCCACCATCCCCGTCGTTGTCCGCCCGCGGCCCATTTGACAGTTAAAGACAAAGTCTCCCGCTTGCAACAGGTGTCCTCTGACACGCTCAAAGAGTTGCCAAAGCGCATCAGGTAATGGTGCCTGTTCATCGGTCTAAAGAACTCTCAGTAACACATCCTTCCATGAAATTTGGTTAACGCACGATGGCAATACGAGCGTAGTCGATCTGAAGCAAAGTGTAAGTCAGATAGATATAGATTCAAAGATCGTCCAACGAACTCTGTAGCCCTCCTTCCTAATCGCATCAATAACGTCTTTAGGAGTAAGAATATCTTCTTCTTCTACGGTTTCCCAGATAGGCACAACGGAAAATACGCCAGGCCTATCCTCCAGCTCGTCGTGGAGTAGGACACGTCCATCACCTGCTCTAAGCTCGCGCAGAACGTCCTTCTTGAAGCTCTGCTCCATGGCTTCAACCACGGACGTCGTAACTCCTGTGGCCCTAAAAAATCATTCAACAAGCCTTCGTATGGTGACATTAAAATTCTCACTCGAGGTTCTCAAGAGGCCGATCTACAAGTCTAAGGACATGCGGTCGTCCCGCAACATAGATGACGGGTTCCTACAAAAACATTATTAATTTTCGCGCTCATTTTTCGACGGGAAAGCTCACCTCTCGCAAGGAAGTCCAGAAAACGATATTCTTGCCACAAGGACCAGCATCCACCCTTTCAAGGGCTCGTTTGAACCTGTCTAGAGTTCAAGCCTGTTACTACATGGGTAAGACGAACTGACCCTTTCACAGTTGGCATGCCGCTGAGCGATCTTTGTGAACAATGTCATTTGACAATGGAGTTAAGACGACTAACCTTCCGCACACCATCTTCCCATCATCCAGGCATGGATTTGGAAAGTGAGAGATATTCTCCTCAGAAAAGTCCTCGGGCTTTAGTGGTCGAAGGGTCAAGGGAACACGCCGGAAGTTGGGCGACCCCTCTACCCGCCTATATAACAAAAAACGGTAAACTCAATGTATACGCTCGCATGGAAATACGAACTCTGGGAGTGACATTTTCTGCAAGTTGAGGAAAAAGTCGCTCTTGAGTATAGTAGACGCAGATAGAACGCTCCCCATGCGGTTGACTACGACTTGAGTGACTTCATCGGGGTCTGCCATACCATCTTTTGGGTCTGCTCTCTCCAGCGGCTTGAGAGCGTCGATGCCTTCAGCAAAAAGTTCCTTTTGGAATGTGTTGATTACTGCAACAAATCATTATAATCAATACTGCAGCTGATTTGAACCAATTCTGGCATACCTGGTCTGCTCTTGACATAGGTTTCGACAGTCTCAAAAGACTGCAGGGTGTCAGGCGCAATCGTCTGCAGGTACGATTGGAATACTATGAGTTCAAAGTATCGGCGGAGGTTCTGGAGCCCTGTATATAGATGAGAAGGTGTTGTCGTCACATAAGTAGAGTCAGACCTTTCTGAGCAAAGGCACGCTTCTGTTTCTCATCCGTGGTCTGCTCTGCTTTGTTGCGGGATTCTTCGATTGCTTCACGTAAGTTCAGGACAGCAGAACACTGATCTATCGCGTCATCCACTGTGTTCTTCACTGTTGGACCTTTGCGAATGACCCGAAGGAGATCTAACGAAAGCGTTGAGAATGATTCAAGCAGTCGAAGAAGATTCCTACTGTTAATGATGGTGTACGAATGACGCCCTTTGCTTGAGGTGTGTTCGAGGCTTCCCATGTGCGAGACTACCGACATGGATCGTTTTGTAAATCGCGGAGTAGCGACGGTGGAAAGTGATCGGTGATGTTCGAGCCATTGACGAATTAACACAAGTATAATCTGAAGAGGTATTAATGTTAGGGAGATCTAGAGTGATCGAGAGTTTCATTCACCGATGCTAATGTGCTCCTGCCGCGTCCAAGCTGACAGTTGACAACGATTGGAGTACTTGTCGAGGTACGTAGCACAACATCGATCAGGTCGTTGAGGTCTGCAAAGTCCGGAGGTCGTTCTGCAGTTATGGGAACACGATAGTAGTCGAGTTCGATGTCGTTTGCACGGCGGCGGGCACCCATCACGTCCTTCATGACGACCACATTGTCCTCCGTTACCTCTTCCCAGATGGGGACGACAGTCCCATCCGCAGTTTCAGTGTGCAGCAAGACTCTGGCCAATCCACGTCAGGAGCATCAGATGACCTGAAGGCGAGGATAGTATACCTTCCTCCAAACGCACGCAATTCGGCAATTACATCATCTTTCAGTCTTTCTTCTAATACCTCGAGACGAGAAGCAGAGATTCCTCCGTAATCTAGTCAACCACATCAATACAAAGATATTAGTGCATCAACAAGATATATAACCTTTCATGTTCCGGAGTGAGAAGCCCTCGCGCCTCAAACAGTATGGAGAACCATTAATATAAACGATTGGTTCCTCTCGCAGGGTTATCCAGACGATCCGCGGGGCGGATGGATAGGCTTCCTTGACAAGATCAACCACTTCGTCGATCGCTGCCATCGAAGGTTGCCCCAGCGCGAAGATGTTGGTATTGGGAATAGACCGAAAGTTGATTGCACCTCGTACGTTGTGCTCGACATGGGAAGACTCGCGTAGCCATTGATCTGACTTGAGCAGAGTACTGCCAAGAAAATTATGAATTAAAGACCACATAAAGAAATGAAAATGTGTACCCCTCGCGCAAAATGATTCCACTTCGATTCTACAGAAAAGTATGACTTCTACTCGATGGAACTCCGACAGCTTCAAAACCAGCAACATACCTTGACTACATGATCAGAATACTCGTCTCCAAGAACTTGACCTCCCGCGATTGCGACATCGTTCTTCTTTCCAGGGACCAAGGAACGAGCCTCGAAACCGGATTTCGACAACGACGAAAGATCGTTCACAGGACTGAAAACATTTAAACGCGAACCATATGATTTGCGGAGGAATTTAATTTGACTGCAATATAGTTCTGTGAACGCATCTTGTGTACAGGTATTGATACCACTGACTTCCAGATTTCAGTACGGGCCTAAGTAAAAAATCAACGATTAATGCAACGACGATGGGCTGAAGTTAATATTCTAACCTTCAACCAATCAGAGAAGCTTTGGGAGAAATGTGCCTCTGATGTATCAACGTAGCTTGCAAAGGCCACCATGAAGAAACTGAAAGTAACTAAGCAAACTGATGAATAATTCAACGCGCAGCATACTATTTCTCCAGGGCTTTGACTGCTTTCTGTAAAAAGTCTTCGCCCTGAGCTTCTTCCATGCTGGTCAACGAGTATTTGAGCCGATATTTGAGGACATCTTCACGCAAATTCGTCACTTGATCGGCTGAGACGAAGAGTCAACGAGACGCCTTGCAGACACGATGATAGAGACATACTAGCGTCGATTATACGGTCCACTAGTTTCTTCGACTGAAGGCCATGGTCCAAGCAGCCTAGGAGGCTAAGAATTATAGCATAGTTGCCCATGTGCGCTTTACGAAGATTTTCAAGTAGAGCAGGCTGGGACATGAGAAGCTCAATGGCTGATTGCGAATTATTATGCTGGAGGCCTACATCGCTCATCATAAGAAGAAGAGCGACGGAAGCCAAGCTTACATACATTGCTGTAGTAGATAAGTCAATCTGAGGAGCGACTTGTTGAGGTCTTGTTGAGCGTTAGCATGTTCAAGAGCCAACTGTAGTCGAGCTTCTGTTTGCTGATTGGTTTTTAGTGAGAGGAATACTCGAGCAAGAAAGGTGAAATGCCTACTGGATGTGTCGGCTATCATGCGACAAGGGCGTGAGTTGCCGATGAAGAAACGTGCATTGTTTGCTCACTGTGTTGACACCGGAGCTATTGCTCGGAGTAGCAACTTGTGGTAGTTGCGACGCGTATGGGTCAGGCAGGCCCAGAGCAATGAGCTGTTTTCTTCTCACAAGAGAAGCAGCAACCATCGCAAAGGTGGTGCGCACAGCACCCATACCACATGAGAACACTAATGAAGTCTTCAGCGGGTCTGTATCACGAATGACTTGAAGGTAGGCATCCAGATAATTATCCTGGAAACAGTTGAGAGGCAACTAAAGTCCCGGCTTGTAGGAGGCTCACCTCGATAGGTCTATCCGGAGAGATAGGTATTCTAGCAACCTTTCAATTAGCTCACCGTAAATATCGACAAGGTTAAAGTGCACCGATGATACTGCGAAGTGTCAGAATACAATCTCCCTGGTAGTAGGAAGAGCAACGAACATCAACGTTCCAGCCTTGACTTTTCATGTATTCCCATAGTTCTTTGGAAGTCTTCACGTTGTTGTGATCCACTGCTGTCCATGTGGGCAATATTGCACCTTCGCCGCTATCTGAGGCTTAAGCTTATTGAGCCAAGGGTCAAGATGATCAAAGCCAGAAACTCTACCGAGTTCGTTATGCGTGAGGATGACGCCCCCGTATCTAAAATGGTACGTTCCTAAGTTACCTACTAAACGGGGCATTCATTCAAGACTCACCTAGCAGCTTCTTGCAAGATATCATCCCTCAATCTAGTTTCGATGGCTTCTAGATTCTCTGCCCTATCTGATAGAGAAAGTGTACGTCTCGGTTCAGAAGCGTCTCGTAATACAAAGGGCCGTCCGGAAATGTACACTGAATAAGAAAACATGGTTAAGGACTACATCAGTATATAACTGTAAAGGAAACATAGAGGGCCAATCCGTTATTTCAACCAATCATGCTGAACGTATCTCCGCAACTCTATTGTGTCATGACAAGATTAAACGCACCGATAGGCTCCTCACGAGTCGAAAACCATACCACATGGGACTGATTTGTTGTTCCAGGTTTACAACGGAGAATAGAGAGAATGGCTCGAAGGCCTTGTGTTCTAGGTTGCGCCGCCCCGAAGACATTGAATGCACCTATTCTGGGAGCCCTGAAGTTGGGAGCGCCGTGAACGTTGAGATCAAGATCAAGCGCGCGTCCTATTTCGGTATCGCATTAGTATGAAGTCATCAAAATAGAACAGAAAAGGTAATGAGGAAATTACCTGAAGGATAGTGGTCTGTTTTCAAGATAAACCCTCGAGACAGTACGCTTCCTGTTCTACTCTTGACTACCAAGGGTTCAGACCGCTTCAAGAGGCCTGTTAAATCCAAGGTCGCATTCTGGATAGATTCCATGCTGCTGCTGCTGAACGCGCCCGCTGAAAGTTCATGCGACAATTGAGAGCGCGATGGGCCGCCAAGGATGACAGAAGATGGACGCTCAGTGGATGATGTTCTTGGACCACGAGGTATTGGGATAGGTGCCGAGGCAGGACGTCCGTCGTTCAACATTGAAGAAGGCCCCGGAAGTCGATGGGCCATTCTTAGGGGCCGAAGACTAATGTGTGAGATAACAGAACTATGACAGAGGACCCGCAGTCTCAAGGAAGACACGTTGAAAATGCAGGCCGCAACAAGGCCTGCGTGGTGCCAGGAAATAGGCACGGGTAGTACTATAAAGGTCCGAAGATTGTTTATTCTTCTCTGTTCAGTCAAATACGGGGCCAAAATCCCGATCACACGACCATTTCTCCTCAGCTGTTCGTGCGCCGCCTCCATATATCCTTTCTGTTTCGACTTCTAAAGCCATTTCAGCAGCCGCTTAACCATTTTGCCTTTACCGCTGGTTTTAAGTGCTTCAAGTGATAGCTTTGGCTATCAGACTTGTATTTGGCGCGAACGTTCGGTGCTCATGCCCTGGCACGACTAGCGAATTTCCATTTTGAGGACAATTCGCCTCCTAAGTAGTCGCCAACTTTCAGTTACTCTGCAGCTGAACCATTTCAAGCTAGTCGACATCAACCCGAGTCAAAAATACATCCTTACGAGTCTTCCTCTATACTTACTTGTAACATCCTCGCCGAGTTTTTACCTCCGTCCGTGGACCTCGTATAGATGGTTATCCACGGCCCAAATCTTTATGGATGCGCTCATCTGCCGAGCTCTGTTCTATGCGGCGCTCTTAAAAGCTCGTCGCGTTGCGGGAGACCATTAGATCTAACTCGATCATGACCCAGTCACTTGCAAACCCTTGCCTTTTTATTGTAATTGCCTGCCTTACCTTATTATCTGTCGTGCAAGCCCACCAATGCGAGTATTTCTGCAGCTATCGACCATACTCGCTTGGCTGATATCATGCTCAAGTCAACCTCAAGAACAATTGCGCGTCGACAGTCAGGCCCGTGATTGCTAATACGAATTGTGGCTACTCCCCCCGTTGCAACACTCCAGGGTCAGGTGGCGTAGTAAGCTACTCTGTTCTTCGTTGGGTCACTATATCATACTCAACTTGAATACCAGCCTAACCCTGCGATCCCATATACTGGCCCGCAACCAAACTTCTTGGCTCATGGGCAATCACAAACCTTGACTATCAATGCACAGTGGAACGGCCGTATATTCAACCAGAATGGCAAATGCGGTGCCGCCGGTGAAGGGTGCACCGTAACGGAATTCAATCTCGACACCGGAAACTCCTTTACTCCACAGGCATGTTGCTTGAACATTTTCTTGTTTAAGGAGAACTTTGACCACCGGTAACCGCTCTTAGGCGTATGACATCTCGAACATCCAAGGCTTCACTCAATCTATTCGCATCGAGGTCAATGGCTGTGATACAGTGACATGCACTAATGTTAACTGTGGATGCTCGAACGCATATCCTGTCGGTGTGCGTAGTGATTCTCCGTTATTTAATAGCTTCCTCTAAAGGCTCGTCATACAGGATACCACGGGTTGTGGTAATGACAGTCCTGTGCGGGGTTGTAGCGCTGGGAGTCACACCTTCACCATCACTTTCTGCCCATGAGGCCCAAGTCATGATATGTTTCGCTCTTTCGGATTATGTAGCTTTCTCTATGCAGAGTGAAAGGAGAAACAAAGGCAGAGTGGAAGGAGTAACAACGTCGGTCAGCAATCGCCGTAAACCAAGTTGTAGTGATAATGCAAAGATACCAATTGTTAATGAGGATATCATGACTTTTAGATAGCGGTATAGCATAGTGACGATGCAAGAGGGTGAAGACTAGACATTAAAACGAGGTCTGAGATAAATAGCGGGACACTCAAAATCAGCAACGGAAAAGGGCACACGAAAACCATGCCCACGGAAAATCCACAGGAAAAATGCGGAGCATGAATGGGTAAATAAAGAGCCAGGCGTCCTTCCATTACTTCAATAACGTGAGCGTCCAACCACATCAAGAATGGTATGAGGGGAATGCTTCCAATATCGTCAACTTCTTTTTCTTTTTCGCTACCTGCCACCGTACGAGTCGTATGCAGCGTGCGGGCCAGGTGAGGCCCGACCAGCGGTATAAGCAGCCTGAGCGCCAGGAGAGGCCCTGCCTCCGTATGCTGCCTGAGGTCCAGGAGAGCCACTTCTTCCGGAAGCTCCATAGGGAGCAGGGCTCTGCCTTCCAACGTCATAGCCTCCAACATTGTAAGCTGCCTGTGGTCCTGGGCTCGCACGACCAGCCATCTGCGTCATAGGAATGACCTCTCCCGCCCAATCATCGGCGCCGGCACCGTGTTCAAGAGTTCCTGGGACTGGACCGCGGTAAGGATCATAGTATCCAGAAGCCGCGTTCGGGTCATCCCGATATGGTTGGTTGGGATTCATGTGAGGCAAGGGGGGAACTGCGTAAGGGTCAGGCCCGCCAGCCACATCCGGAGTAGAATAGTTAGAAGCGGAGGGAACGCGTGAAAGAGATGCTTCGGAGCCAGTGTCGAAACCAGCTCGACCAGTATTGTGAACAGGGAGGGGGTGAGAATCCACATTTTCACCATGAGCATTGAGCTCGGGCCACTTGATAGCTTCATCTAAAAAACAAGTAAGAAAATGGTGATAGACCATACTTTGACACGCACTGTCATCGAAGTCAGATAACCGTTTCCTTGTGAACTTCCACACGATGAAGGCAATGATTGCAATTGCGGCAACACCACCAGCGACAGATATACCGACTATGGAGCCCGTACTGAGACCGCTATCATTACTGCCGTCGCCTGCGCTAGTAGCGGAAGCCGATGCACTCGAACTGGTGACAGTAGAAGTTGCACCTGTGGTAAACAAGGTGGTCGTTTCAGCACCAGGATCCGTATTGACAGATGTAGTAATGGAGGTAGGTGTTATTGGGGTTGTAACCGTTGAGGATGGTAGAGTGTTACTTGTAGTAGGGGGCAAGGCCGTCGTGGAAGTTGTATCGGTTGTCAATGAAGTAGTTGGAGGAGGAGAGGTAGTTGTGGAGGTGTCCGAGGTGGTGGACGTTGTCCCTGGCGGGGAAGTGGAAGTTATATCGGAGGTTGTTGCCGTTGTAGTGGCCGTGGTGGATGTAGTCCCCGTTGTCGACCCCCCCGGTAAAACCACCACCTGGCGAGGTTGATTATAAGCGCTCACCGTGTGGCTCGCGGCTATTGTAATAAGACATGATAGTAGAAACGCTGCCTTCATACGGGGCGAGCGAGAGCGGAAAGGAATGACGGGGTCGTCGTCGTCGAAGGGGGCGGTGAAGAAGAGTGATGGTCAAGTTTTGAAGGCGTGACAGCCCCGTGGCTGTGTTACAAAAGATTATCACATTTTTTTAAATAAAGCGACCTGGAGCCACAAATTTACTGAACCCAAAGCGCGGTTCTCTCAGCTTCCGACTGTCTAGATCTGTCAAATGTCAGTTTCTTTTGCGACGACCCCAATCAATTGTCTCCTCTCAGTCAGTCTCTGATACGTATCGGCCAAGCATGCGGCTTCTTGGCATCAACTTGTCACAATATTAAATAAAATCCCGGGTCTTGCATGTTGGACTGCGTGACTCGGCCAACCCACGCCGCTTATCCTTTTGCATAAGGATTTTCTCTCCTTACTGCGCTTAGGTCTTAACTTGAACGGGGATTTCCCGGTGGCTTATCCAGAGTCTAAATTATGTGATATGCCTAGGGTGACTCTCATCAAATGAACTACCAAGCCGACACAGGCCGGCACCCACAGCCACAGCATCGCATCTGCCTGGAGATATGAACCAGGATGACTGTCGCTGCCCCAAAGTTCTTTGAACCGAAATATTTTCTTGAGAGGTTGGTCGTACGACATTTTTACTTATAAATTCACATATTCTGAAGGCCATTAATATTCATGACTACCCGCCCATCACCCGCTGAGAATGCCGTTCTTTTAGATGTATATGATCACATAAAGTAGCCAGGTTCCGCAATATTCAGAAACAACAGTGAAATTACCAACGTATACCTATGTTAGGGCCTACCCAGCCAATTGAAAACTCACTATAGTCAGCTCTTGCGTAAGTCAACATCGCACCCCCAGAGCATTGCGTTACGGTTTTCCCGACTCTAACTGCGGTGATCTCGCTGATTTCGTCATGTTCCTTGATTCGAGTTGTCGACGGAAGACATACGAAGCTCCCTGTGAGAGAAATTTTGATACTGACCGCAGACTTCAGATATCCTTGTCACTATCAAAACAGGAGGGGCGCCTCGTTGCCAGGAAAGCGAAAGCAAGGCCCTAAATACAAGGGGATTTTGCGTTATGAGCTTCAAAAACTTGGGAGATTCAGAAGCTTCAGCACTTGTGATTTGCTTATCATTTTAATTGTATACCAACCGATCAGTAGAAAATTACAGTGACGCTGAAGTGCCAGTGCGGTGAGAAGCTAACAAGAGGCGAACTTAAAACGCAAAGAAATTTCACCCGTCTCTGTTATTTACATTTTGGTTAGCCAGTTTATAAACAGAAAAAGCTTAGAAGGTGTATATATTGCCATCGAGAGTGCCCGTTCGCATTACTACTTCTTTCTTCATGTTGACGTCCGAACATCTAGCGTTGCTGATGGCCCCATTATATTACCGTGTCACATCCCTCCCCCGTAGAATACGTCCACTTGAAATTGATAATAATACAACGAAGCGTCACGCGAGGCCAAGAGCCTATCTCGGGTAGATCCATTTGTATTGGCAGTGAGCACTTACTGCTGTGACGTGGGTCAGTTGAATGGTATGTGCATGGACGTGGGCGAGGAGAGATGTCCATGGTTCACATTAGTCGTTGAAGCTACATATAGTTGATAAGATAACGGACTCATCGGTGCGGCTCCAACTTATCGCGACAGCCAGGTCAGAAGAATAAGAAGGGCCTAGAGGAACTTGTTAGAACTTGAAAGGCCTAGGCTGCGATTACTTACTTGATGAATACATTTGTTTCCTGTCAATTTCCTCCCTAATTCGCCGAAAGACCGCCACCCAAAACTTCTGAATGATGTAGTCAAGTGACAACAGAACTAAGTCCAACATGCTATGGATAAAGGAGGTCTGGACATGGTTAAATCGCCCCCAGGAGTAGCGTTGAACTCGACAAGTCCATGACCTGAGATTTTCTTTGGGTGGTAGTAGGCGCTCTGTCGTAAAGAGAACAAAAACGATGGATTCAAGATGAGTCGATTGAAAGTCTGGAACTCTCTGCCGCAAGCATCGTCCCGAACACCAGACAAACCCAGAATTTAGTATTCCAGTGTGTGAGGTATTCTAGGCCCGAGATATCAATAGCGCTGGCCGAAGCTGTCGGCGGGGATATAGTGGCTACAAGGGTGGCTGCTTCTCGACCGCGAGGCCAGACTACGACAGTGTCACGTGCGAAACTGATGTCACTTGTTCACCGATTCTCGTCTGTGAACTCATACCAACCTGAGACTCTGGTGCAACGTATATAAGACGACCATTCCAATGCGAGACCTTCCTCACAACCACCATGCCTGGCCAGCAAATCGCACAAGCAAACCCTCCCCCTGATCCTTCTCACCTTCCCAAGGATATCCTCAAGTACGATGCCAAGCTCAACATTAAGGACTACCTTTCTACCGACGAACAGAAGAACATAGACCTCTTCACCCGTGCTGCTGATTATATTGCTGCAGGTTTGTCTCGGCCTTACACTCGAAGCTCCCTCTCATCTTTCGCAGCCATGATCTTTCTCAATGACAACGTCCTACTCGAGAAAAAGATCACTCATGATATGATCAAGCCTCGCCTGCTCGGCCACTGGGGCACATGCCCAGGCCTCATTTTAGTATACGCCCATCTCAACAGAATTATCAGGAAGACAGGTCTTGATGCCCTCTATGTCGTAGGGCCAGGTGCATTTGCTCATTTTCTGTCACAGTCGAAGATAGTATTCTGACCTTCTCACAGGTCACGGTGCACCTGCTATCTTGTCCTGCCTTTGGCTTGAGGACTCCTTGAGTACTTTCATGCCGGAGTACACTCGGGACTACACTGGTCTCAAGAAACTTATCTCGCGCTTCAGCGTTCCTGGAGGCTTCCCTAGTCATATCAATGCTCAGACTCCTGGTTCGATCCACGAAGGTGGAGAACTAGGCTACGCACTCAGCGTGTCCTTCGGCGCTGTCATGGACAACCCTGACTTGATTGTTGCCTGCATCATTGGTGACGGTGAGGCCGAGACTGGTCCAACTGCGACTGCCTGGCACGGTGCCAAGTATATCGATCCTGCTGAGTCTGGAGCCGTACTTCCTATTCTTCACGTTAACGGCTTCAAAATCTCTGAGCGCACTATCTCTGGTGTCATGGATGACAAGGAGGTGACCGCTCTATACACGTATGTGGTCACTTCATCTTGCTTCTTGCTTATGCTTGAACTAACCTACTCTCGAAGGGGTTACGGTTATCATGTTCGCATCGTTGAAGATCTTGACGACATTCACAACGACCTTGCCGCATCTCTCGATTGGGCCGTTTCAGAAATTAGGAAGATTCAGAAAGCGGCGCGTTCTGGATCACCTATCGTCAAGCCTCGCTGGCCCATGCTTGTCCTTCGCACTCCGAAGGGCTGGACAGGCCCCAAGACGCTTCACGGTGAATTCATCGAGGGCTCTTTCCGGTCTCATCAAGTGCCATTACCTTTGGCAAAAACCGACCCCGAGGAGCTTAACATGCTACAGAAGTGGCTCGAATCATATAGACCCAAGGATCTCTTCAAGGAAGACGGCACCCCAGTTGATGCGATTCTGAACATTGTTCCCGAAGATGTCGAAAAGAGAATGGGCCAGAGGAAAGAATCTTACAAAGCATATCAGCCTCTCCATACCCCAGACTGGCGCAAGTTCACCTTCAACGCTGGCGAGGAAGAGAGTTGCATGAAGGCCATCGGCAGATTTCTCAAGGATGTTGTCGAGGAGTATGTCACGCCCTCTTGCTTTAGACTTGTCACTCATTTCAAAACGCAGGAATCCGAAAACGTTCCGCATCTTCTCGCCTGACGAACTGGTCTCCAACAAGCTCGATGCCGTATTCGAAGTCACCGGCCGCAACTTCCAATGGGATGTAGCTTCGCGTGGCCACGGAGGACGCGTCGTCGAAATTCTTTCAGAGCATACTTGCCAAGGCATGCTCCAAGGATACACCCTTACGGGTCGCACTGGTCTCTTCCCAAGCTATGAAGCGTTCCTTGGTATCGTCCACACGATGATGGTCCAATATTCTAAGTTTTCCAAGATGGTATGTCTATTCACTTTTATCGCCACCTTACTGACTTATGGGACCAGGCCAGCGAAACCCTGTGGCGCCAGCCTTGTGGTTCGCTCAACTATTTGGAGACTTCCACCTGGACGCGTCAGGAACACAATGGCTTCTCCCACCAGAACCCCTCGTTCATTGGTGCTGTATTGAACCTCAAGGCCCGCTTCGCACGTGTTTATCTACCGCCCGATGCAAACTGCTTCCTTTCGACTATCTCTCACTGTCTAAGAGCCAAAAACTATGTCAACCTGATGGTTGGAAGCAAGCAACCTACTCCCGTTTGGTTGAACAAGGAGGAGGCCGACAAGGTATAAGCGTTTATACATTCTGGTCCATTCTATCTCAAAATACAAATTCCTGCAGCACTGCATTGCTGGAGCCTCGGTATGGAAATTCGCCAGTGTAGACGATGGTGTTGATCCCGATGTGTATGCTTCGCTTTTCCCTCTCAAAGATGTCTTCTCAACCGTTAGTCCTTGATTAGAGTCCTCGTCGGTATCGGCGTCGAAATGACCTTCGAGGTCATCGCCGCAGCCGCTTTATTGCGCAAGCACGTGCCTGCCCTCCGAGTCCGTGTCGTGAATGTTACCGATCTCATGATCTTGAGTCCCTCTGGCGCGCATCCACATGCTTTGTCCTCAGACTCATTCGAAGCTCTATTCACTCGCGACCGCAATGTTCACTTCAACTATCATGGGTACCCTATCGAACTGAGGGGACTTCTAGGCGGCCGACGTGGACTCGATAGGGTCTCTATCGAAGGGTATGCCGAAGAAGGAACGACGACTTCCCCGTTTGACGTGAGTTGATTCTGATTTCACGTCCGAGTTTCGATTTACGCCTATACATAACAGATGATGTTGTGCAACCGTACTTCACGCTTCGACGTCGCCACCGCTGCTATTCGCGGCGGTTCGCTTTTCAACAAGAAAGTGGCAGTCGATGCCCACCAAGCCGTGAGCTTCATCAAGCACTTAGCGCAGAAGGAGCGAGACTATATCTATAAGCATGGAAAAGGTCAGTTTTATGTCTGGTGTGGTAATTTCCCGGATGCTAAGAGAAAACACTAGATCACGATGACATCTTCGCTATTCCGAAATTCGACTGAAATATCAATGTACTTGTTCTCTGAAGTTGCCTGGAGGAAGAGTGGCAGGAGCACCCTGTCGCCCGTTTACATACCTTCGCGGACAATCTGTTACCCGCTGTATATGAATAGCCTGTGTGAAGTAGAAAAGACATCGAAGGACTTTCTACGACCCCATTGTGCATGCGGAAATGGCACGCTAAACATACAAAGCGGTGGCATTCAAGATAGATAACAGGCAACTGCGCGAACAACATTTTGTGTAACGGGATGGAAAAGTGGAAAATAAGCAAGCAATGAATGGACCATTCAGCCCAATGTAGATCTGCGCAAGATATTTGAATAGGGTATGAGGAGAACCGGTAAACAGAAACACGATGGAAGAGACTAGTCGAATATAATAAATTTAGTGGCGTGGCGCGAACAAGGGCTATAGAAGACATCAATCAGCATTCGAGGTGAAGTCTTCGTGGTGCGGCATACGTACGGATTGATAATGTCTATATGTCAGCATCACAAGTGGGGAAAAGGTATAGGGAATGCAATGGATACCAAATATCGTCAGCCGTTTCAAGTTCATCTCGTTTCTTTGTTGATTCGTTCTTCATTCCTCATCAGGAATCTCGGAAACCTCATCAGGGATGCTGGTGATGCTCTCCGTTCGTGCCCTAGGCACCGTCTCAAGTAGGTTGACGATATCTTCAATATCGTTCCCGGCGTGCGCTCTCGACTTGACTTCATCCACCCGCTCGTCAATTGCTGAGCTTGCGTGGACTTCCACTGGGACATCCAAACCGGTATCTGGCTCGGTGGCAGACGTGGGGAGGTCCGCCTCGTGTTCCGCCTCAACGACACTGACATCGGAGGCTTCTACTGTGTTCTCATGAGAGTCGTTCTCTTCTTCGGCCTGTGGATCCTCGGTGTGAACGATACCGTCCGACTGCTCCTCGACGTGGTTTCCGTTGAGGTGTTCATCAATATGATTCTCATCATGTCCATGTTCTTCGAAGACGGTCTCGTTAGCAGCAAGTGTCGCTTCTGTCGCGGCAGCGGTGGCAACTGCAACACCAGTTCCGGCAACCACCTTCGTAGCCGCCAGTGGTGCAGGTTTCTTGGAAGAAGCTGTAGCTGCGCTCACCCTCGGCTTAGTCGCGGCCGCGCGTGGAGTGGTAGGAGCAGAAGGTTTTGTGACTCCACGAGCAGTTGGTGTAGTAGATGTTGGGGTACGTGCTCGCGACAGTGACGCAGCAGTAGGCTTGCTCAAGCGCTCGGCAGCAGTGCTACTCAACGTGACCTTCTTTATCGGTGTAGGAGGCGGGGGTTGAGCATTTCGTGCTTTCGCCAATGATGCCGCTGTTGGTGCGAATAACCCTGTCGAAGGTGTCTTTGCACGCGCCGAAGAAGGGGTTTTAGGGCGAGAAGGTGTGAGTGACGCGCGAGCAGGAGTCTTTGCGCTAGCGGGCGTGGCAGGGGCCTTTGGAATGGGTTTACGCGCAAAGGCCGACGTGCTGGCAGGGCCTGTGTGCTGCGGTTTGATAGGTTGAGCAACAATTGGCTGAGCTGTAGACGGACGCGCTGAAGTCCTCGCAGGGGTCCGTGTTGCAGCGGATGAAAGAGGCTTTGAGGCGGATGGTTTGGTCGGTGTCTTTGTTGGAGGTTTGGCTGTGGTAGGGGTTTCTGAAGTGGTTGGGGTGGGCGCTGTAATCCCAATGCTTAGCTGGCGCTGGGGAGGTGTGATTACAGGCTTAGGCTTGTCTGGGATTGACGTTGTAGAATTTGGTCGTGGAGTCAGTACGGGATCTTCCACGACATCGGCATGCGTGGCAGATGTGGCCAGGGTCGCGTCAGAAGAAGCCTGTGCCAAAGCCAGATTCCGAGAGAAAGAAGAGGAAGGAATGATAACTGGTGGCCTGACATCAGGGCTGACGGATTTTGGAGGCCATTCGCGTCGTTCCTTGACCTCCTCCTTGGCTGAATCTTCGGTGGTATTTGAGACGACGCTCAAGCTACGAGCAGATCCAGGCGACGAGGAGGGTTGGCGCTTGACTTGGTTCTCAAATCGGCCTATGAGATTAGCTACGCTCTGACGAGGACGTTCATCTGGTAGAGGCCTGGGAGGGGAGATCACACGTAGATTAGCTACTTTACAAGTATTGGTTCCTGAGGATAATACACGTACATTTGGAAGAGGACGAGAGTAATAGAAAGGCTATAATGTGAATGGGTCCGTAAAGAGAACGCGTGAAGAAAGTGAAGAAAGGTATAAAGTTGATAGAGTGGGACTACAAAGACGTTGATGTGAAACGGATCCAGTGCGACCCGGCTAATGCTCGTTGATTGCTCGGCTCATGGCAACCACCTCTGGATTTCCTCCCTCAGCTGCTGTCCAGACCGCCCTCTCCAGAAGTGTGACGCTCCAGACACCTCCACCACTCGAAGGTGATCACCGCACGACACGTCTTCGAGACCCTGCCTCCATTCTCTGTATTTCCGCACACTCGTAAATTCATCTTGATCACCAAACACTATAAAAACATTGGAGTCGTCTTTCTCAACCAGTTCCTTCAGTCTTGTGCTGTATGTTCTGGTGTGAAATAACGTCAACCATCCCTGCGGACCGAGAGGATACGAGATCAAAATATGCGAAGTCTTGATGGTTGAGATGATCGGGTGCAAAGACGCGATGAGGGAGCCATGTGAATAGCCCTGTTGTGCTGGCGTTGAGTCCTCTTATGCAGCAGAATGCACGTCTCCATGTACTCACGATAAGGACGAGCGATGTCACGCCGTTTATCTTCTCGACAGCCCATTGCACCAGGTCTTCCAAATCTTTTCCTTCGTTGAAACCGGTGAAGGACCTCCATCCTGTAGACTTCCCTACGCCTCTTGAATTGTATCTCAGCACATGGTATCCTTCTGCTTGCAAGTCATCGACAAGAGACAGGAGTACCCTTGCAAATTTCAGGCCTGGAATGAAATTAATTATGTTTATGGACTCACGGGTCATCCTTCTGGCCACCCAACCACGACCACGGATGCAAGCAGATTGCCAATTTTGAGGTTTCTAAGCGTGAAGTTGGAGCCTCAAGCTCAATTTCAACAGATATTCCACTGGATAGCTCCACTAGCTGGGACATGCTGCGTAGTAGTGTACAGAGTGCTGTCTATCAGAAATGGAAACTCATGAATTATCAGGGCCGTCCATCAGAACCAACGCTTGGAGGCAAGTTACATAAATAAAGGGTGTAATAAATCGAATCGCCACAGTCAGTTCTGGACTTATCTGCAAATAGTGTCGCAGATAAATGGCGTTGATTATCGTATATATATGATTATGAGAAGAAATTCAAAGTACGTCCATCCACAAACACGCATTTTCTAGGTTGTGGCACCGGCATAGGCGAACGACACGAGGAATTGGTTCAGGAGCGGACATCTTCGTTCTCTGTTATGTATCTGGCCCATATGTATCGAACAACATTAATACAACAATATCCGGAAAGCTTAAGATGAAGCAAAAACTTTTCAGCTGCTACGCACTCCTTTCCAAGGGCCTTTCAACATTATATTAGCTTTGAAAGATCAAACCTTCGTCGCATCTACCAGCCAGCCGCGGAGAGTGATCAACAGATGGGCGGACCTCCTTGGCGGTGTGCCGCACTCAGTTTGGGTCGATCCGTCGAAGTGTCGGGTAGTTGTTAGCGCATGTTCAGCGCATCTAGCTAAGGTGTCGCATTCTTAATGAGAAAAGAGCTGATTCCTGAGACTCGAGAACGGGGGCATGTTGTTGTCATTATAGCGCAATTTCGCGAATCGATATCAAGGCAGCTGAGGTACTTCGGTTCATCGATGCAATGCATATTTCGTCGCTCCTGAGATTCCCGTAATCAAGATAAGTACCAGAATGCTGTGGCTATGGGTAAGAGGAACAACTTGAGTCAAAGAATCCTAGACTTTGGGTTGCGCGAAGCAAGGTCATTGGACTTGTAACATTAAGGAAGTTCTGATTCCTGAGTACTGGTCCCAACGTCGTAAAGGTCGTGAAAAGAACGGAGTCCACGTATCCGTTGGATCAATGGAATATGCAATGGCGGGAGTGGTAGATATACAAAATCCAGTATAATCAAGCCCAGTTGTCGATGAGAGAGTCCCGCATCTCTCCAATAACTGCTGTTGAATCGTGACCTTGCAATTCTGTTGAATATGTCAGACAACAGAAGTGTAAAGAAAGTAGTACACGTAAACGCACTGAAAGTTGCTTCGATTACACTGATCTCTGTCGCTGTCGTTTCAAGACCAGTGAACGCACACCAATCGTTGACTACCAGTCCTGCACCGATCACATCGGAACCACGATTCACAGTTCCAGCCTAAGCGTCAATGTTAGTTTGTACATAAAAATTATTGCAAGTATTCTATACGCACAACGAGAGGAATTTGCAGCAAGCTACTCAGCTCATCCTGGTCTTGGATACTCGTTTTCGGGTGCACAAGACCTCCCTGATTTGTGATTGCGCAGTAGCTTCCCACCAGGACGTTGTCTGCAACCGTCTGCCTGAATACCTCGACCTTCAACACATCGGCGATGATCTCCTCTGTTTCTCGATCGACGTCCGGGTGCACAAGGGCTACATAGTCATTGCAGGCGATAACATTCCCTAGTGCTGATAGCCGCTCCTCTACTCGCTGGATTGCAACACTCTCGGGTAGGGCATTTCGTAGGTGCTGGAGCTCCTGGTCTGTTGTTGTCGATGGGACAAGAAGACCGTGTCTGTTTCCTAAGCAATTTTTTCCACAGAATTTTAGGATGTTGCAATCGCAGTGGAAAAAGGAGCTGAGGCACCTGCAGTCAATCGGCCAACTATACGCGTTCCCCCTATACTCGTGTGCACAATAGGGATAACATCGCCGAGTTCGCTCTCGAATGCGGAGTAAAAATTAGTGCTGCCTTGAATTGCAGCTAGGCAGTAGCTGTTGGTGAGTTTGGCGAAGACACCGATGTCGCTGTGGTTTTCGAATTGAATACCTAGATAAGATGAATGTTAGAGACAGATTAATGAAGTATAGGACAGTCGTACGAGTAGCCATGGTAGTAGGTAGTTGTAGATATACTTTCGTAGGCCCTTTTTGTGTGTTGTTGTTGGGGAGGGGACGCGGTAGATGTGATTTAGTACGAGGAGAAGGAAAAAAGTTGCTGAGCGATCGGAGGCACAATCATCCAGTTTTGAGATCTTCGTTTCAGTCACACAATGTCACACCGGCACCGACGAAATCTCTCTACCGCGTTGTAGGAATCATTCTGAGGCAAGTCTGAGGGGGTTCCATGCTGTCAAGTGCGTTCCGTGTGCGGACCCGTTTGCGTTCCTCCGTTCCTCTCGGTTCCTTTGTTAGCGGGAAAAGATGGCACCAACCACGCCAACGAGGACTTCGATGGTACTCTGAGAAACCAACGGTTGAACCAAAATATCCTCCTTCAGTGACACCCCTCGAAAAAATCATTCTTGACGGTATAAAGGTGTGGTTTCTCTTCAAGTACGCGCTTACAACCAACTGATATAATGGGTAGGCGACTGGTCCAATTTCTTTCGCAACTTACATGCAGACATGCCTTACCTTCCCCAACCTCGGATACTACACAAATCCGGAAAACTCTGTATTTGGCGCGCGTGGTGACTTTATCACGAGTCCCGAGATTAGCCAAGTTTTTGGAGAGGTATGTGTTCGCCCCTCATCGTCTGAACGTCAAAAGTGACGAGCAAATAGTCTTACGCGTAGTTAGTTGGGATATGGTTTCTTCAACAGTGGATGAGCGCAGGCATGCCTAAACAAATACGCCTGGTTGAACTTGGTCCTGGCAGAGGAACGCTTATGGACGATATTCTGCGTGTACGTGCCTTCACTTGTGATAAATTCACGTTGCTTAAATTTCGTGCAGGTTATCGCTCGCATCGCTCTGAAAAGCCCAGGGGAAGATAGTCAGAACACCCGATTGAAAGAAATCAGTCTAATTGAAGCCAGCCCAGCCATGCGCAAGATTCAAGAAAGTAAACTACGTGATTTTGCTGCCAAAGTCGGTTGCGAGCTGAGGTGGCATGACGGCCTTGCGTCAGTCGAAGCCTCGGAAGCGTTCACGATGGTCGTTGCGCATGAGTTCTTTGACGCTCTTCCTTTCTATCTACTACAAGTACAGTGTTTTACTTGTTTTTTGTCCGATTCTCACTCTACTGGGTCAGAAAACTGAAGACGGCTGGCGGGAGGTCATGGTGGCTTCTGCGCTTGACCCCATCAGGGATCCTCGTTCACATTCTACGACTGAATCTGGACTTGAACCTGATACGGCAACAGTGCCACCCCCCCCGGCTCCAGATGGTCCATTTTTCCAGCGGGTCCTATCACCGACGCCCAATTCCATGACCAGATTTGTGACACACCTCTCACCCCATCTAACCGATTCTACTACAAACCTTCCCGTCGGCTCGTTCCTGGAAGTCTCCGTCGAAGGATACACTATTGCAGCAGCACTATCACAACTCGTTGGTCGAACCAAACTTTCAGAGTCAGATTCGGATATTATTGAACGCACTACTGGCGGGGGTTGCGGATTGATCATTGACTACGGAGGTGATCAAGTATATGGGAACTCTTTCAGGGTGAGTGTCGCCGTGTGTACTAGGATTTTCGCGCTAACAAATTATACCAGGCCTTCAAAGACCATAAGATCGTGGACGTCTTTCACCAGCCAGGAAAAACCGATCTTACAGCTAACGTCGATTTTGCTCTCATCAGAAAAGCCATGAGTGAACAAGGTATGTCTTGCGCTTCTCATTCGACTTGCCTTCTCATCTTGTGGTATTGAATCAGTCGATAAGTACGGCCCTATAACTCAAGCCGACTTCCTGAACAAGATGGGTATGCGACTACGAGTCATGGGACTTGCGCAACAGGCAAAAGATGAAGAACGCAGGGTTGCAATTATAGATGCCGCCAATAGGCTGGTGGATCCATCAGGGATGGGCCAGGAATACAAGGTTTATGGGTTCACGAACATTCAAGGATCACCTTCTGTGTATCCTTTCACCGATGCCGTGAAGACTTCGTGAAAAGCACTCAATCGATGCTGTCTGTGATAGATGGCGGTAGTGCGAGAAGCGGGTATTTGGAATTGTTGCGTACAGTCCTGTGGATCTACTCTTGAAGCTTAAAGCTTGAATACAATTGCACGATACGAGCAATGCACATGGTGCCAGTCTCATGGCAGAACCGTGATGACATCCGTATATCTATTCCCGCGGTTTTGGAACGGAATGAGACAGGTGGAAGATAATCGTATAGTTAGATTATATAGTAGCAAGGTAGCTTTGACACCTAATACCCAGATGGTCCAGGAATAGTTTCCCGAGCTTGTGAATCTATCAGTTCCGCGGTTGCAGGGGATTGTGATTGTTCGGAAACGAATATGCGGGGTGTCAACCAGATGTCAACCCGAGGTAATCACCCAAAAGTCCTTGAAGAAAAGCCTGGTATAAGGCGAATGCCGACGAGAAGATCGATGGTCATCCGGCTTCAACAATAAGCAGATGCAAAACGGCATGCTGCGGTGGAAGAAATGTCATGTATACCCAAATTATCCCAGACTCTTTATGTTGGAAGATGGGTAAATAAGGCAGTCATTGAGAGGATTCTCAATAAGGCGCCACACGTGGACTCCGTCCAAAAACAAAAGTCCTTTTTTTCTATTCAGTTCTCGGGTCGGTGCCGGACAGGCAAGATCGCGGGCAGTGTGGGGTCCGGTGAGAAGCATGTCCAGGTTGAATGCGTCGGGGGAGAAGAGAGAGATACAACAAGGAAGGATGTGGCGTCACGCGGTTACTCTATTATGAACGCCGAGGCCGGTAATCTCGTTTGGAGGGACGATGATGACTCGAAGAAGAGGTGTGCCGATGGGGACCCCTTCGAGGTGATCGAGATCGAGAAGTACGTCGTCTCTCACCATCGTCGCGATCACGTCTATGGCGTCGTTCTTCCCTAGAAATTTCGACATCTACCTCTTCCGTCTTAACCACCGGATTACTCTTCCCCTGCCGATCCTCAGAAATTCCCGACCCAGTGCCCGCCTCTTCAGTCTCTTGTTCCGTTCCTTGTTCCACTGTCTTCCCTTTCTCTTTTCTCCGCTTCCACATGAGCTTATCAAAACATCGGGGGCACAGCACAACTTTGACCAATGCCGACTTGTTCTCGCCATGTTCCTCATACGCAAATGGCAGCTCCATCGTCGTAAGAGCGGGCGGAGGGCCAGCAGAACGCTGAAGATATTCTGGGAGTGGATGGTGATGCTCACAACGCGTATTTCCGCATGTTGTTTCTCCAGCGCCAGATATCACCTCACCCTCTGTGCGCCAACGAAGAGCAAACTGTTGATTCCGAATGAGAATGTATTGAAGCAGAAACAAGGCTGGAACGCACGTTGCCGGACTTGTAATGCTTAAGATCGCACACAGCGAACTCGCGGTATAGGCTGGCGTAATATTTGGACGCGAGCTGCTCGTCCCATGATTGATTACGGGCTTCATCTTCATCGCGAAGAAATCTTGTCAGCCCGTCAACTTCTGCGTTGGTGATGGAGATGAAAGGGCCGTACCTGTGGGCTGATTTGAGGATCTCGAATTCAGACATCCCCGTTCGTGCGGGCTTGTATGTGCTACCGTAGGGGTATAACGCCATTGCTTGTGGTGGACGTCCGACGTCAAGTCACAAGAACGAACAAACTCTGACTGGGAAAATCGTGAGAACAAACGTAAGGGTACCTGAGGTCACTTGTCACTCAACATGTAGCTCGTCCTCTCTTCTCAGCGACAGACACTTACGAGCCAGTTGTCTCTCCTGTGATCTGTCCAACAATTTTCAGTCTGACTCTGAAAAATTTCTTCTGATTTTCAGGAGTCTTCTGCAGGTGACCGAGCGCCGAGCGGAGCATGTGCTTGTAGTAATGTAAGCACATTGCATTGTGATCCTACTCTTCGAATTCGCTTTAGTCACCTGCTGTCTGTTCATTGGCTCTTAACGGACCGACGGGGTTCGATCGACTACTCGGAGTGAAGGGTTGCGGAGAAGAGGAGCACAGTATTAAAATTATACAGCGGGACGCGGATTGTTCGCGTCGTCTATTATCCTTCCATCACGTCGAAAGACACTAGAGCTGGACATTTACTCCGGCTTTCGGACAAAAATACGTGATGAGGAGCTCATCTGGTAAGTACTAGGCCTTGGTGCCAAGGTGGAGATGATGAGGAATTGCCAGGAGTTGCAGCTCTGTTCAAGGTTCTTCAAAGTTCCTTGATGTGGACCTTGTTGGATTTCGGAATTGATCGAGATCCGGCTGCCCCAGAAATGATATGTCTCACGACTCTTTGCCACTAACAAAATGGTCAAGAGGGGCTGACCCGCTTTCTTCTTTTCAGCCTTCTCAAGCAGCTGACCTTTGCACGGACATCTCCTTCCACGTCACATTGTTGCCCCACACGAGTGCTCAAGTCACCTGTAGCAACCGTCTAGCTTCATATGTCACCTATGGACCCCTTGCCTCAGCCTGAGCGACGGTTTTTAGGCGACACAGGCAGCATCTCGTCCTTTAAGATAAACGGCTCTGCTTCTGCCCCAGCATCTCTTAAGGCAAATTCGTTGAAGGTCAAGAACCAGAACCTGTTCATAATCCCAGCTATGGGGCGCAGGCGAAGGGCTCGGTCGAGTGAACTGGGCGGTGGAATCCAAGATATGGATTTCAATGCCCCTTTTTCAATGTTTAACAAACCAACGGAGACGAGGTCAGTACTCCTTTCAGTGTCTTCTCCTATCTTTGTCGGATGTTGAAGTGCTCCTGAAGGCCGCGGGTGTCCTACGAAGAGTCGGAGAACAATGCGTGTACCCAGAACAAGTCAGCCTCATTCATACATGTTATACATCTTTTCTTACCATGTATAGGACGGAAGCATCCGAGCGGAAGGCAAAGAGGTCGAAAACAATCATGCGTCTCATTTCCACTAGATTTCGCTCTCGCCCGCCGACTACAACTCCGATTCCTTCTTCAACGATACCCCGCTCCCCCCAAATCACTTCCGCTTTTGGTTCGAAAGAAACTCGCGAGGCTGCCCTGCGGGAGCGAGGTTTATTGCCGCCAAAGCCTAACCTAGATCTTAGCTTGGCGGAACTGGAGCGTGATCGTCAACTTCCCATTATGGCCCCTCCGTGTGAAGAGGTTTTCGCGACGGGAAGCAAGGTATCAGCTGCGTCGATAGTTCAACGGGAATGGGAAATGAAGCATCTAAACGCGAAGGATGACCTTGAACGGATGAAGAGCTTTACGTTTGGAGGGCTCGCGTCGTCCACGCCTTTACCTCCTTCAATCACTGTTGACCAAGCAGACTCTGTATCACCTACACAATCCGACGGTGCGCACCCGTCGCCATGTTCCGGGAATCCAGGGACACCGCGAGCATCTATCAGCAGTAAACACTCATTACCCCCTCTCAGTCTCCAGTCAGATAACCTCATTACTTCACGCGAACCTTCTCTAATGTCGAGCCCTCATCTCATTCCTTTACCCCCATCACCTTTACTATCCGCAACATTCCTGCGTTCTGAAGAGGATCTAAGCTCAATTGAATTGGCCGCCTCCTTTCCACTACCTCCATCCCCCGGACTTAGCGTTCCAGCAGGGCATCCGATTGTATCCCTATCACCTCCTACCGCTTTTTCTTCAGCCCCTTCACATCATACCCACACAGGATCAGGGTCCTCGCGGTTAACTGCCGTTTCCTATGCATCTCGAGCAATGTCTGTTTCTACACTCGATACCTCAGAATCTTCTCCGGCGCAGGAGAGTAACACCGTTCCCGTTATCGTCGAGAGCCCTGTGGATGAAGAGGAGTCCCTCTTCAAGGATTCTATCTCTGCACGGTCTCGAGAGCTGGCCATCGTAGACCCTAATATTACCGAAAAAATTACAGATGTTTCTTTCGCGGATTCTGCGAGTCAACCGCGGAGAATACGCAACTTCACCGATCCTACCTCATGTGGGAGTAAGGCACCTCGGGTGGAGCGACGCAAGTCTTTTAACCCCTTCAAGCGTAGTCAGCTGCCTTCGCAAGAGCCTTCTGCAGATCCATCACCAGGCTCTCCTTCGCCTCTACGCCGCCTGTCAGTAGGGGCCACGCTGAAAAACATGCGACGTACCGTCACAGGCACCCTTTCACGTCCTAAGGCTCCTGGGCTCAGTATCAAAGCAGATAGAGGGTTTGACGCATCGCATTTACCACCGTCTCCAACGGTTCCCGCTGCGTTCACGGGCCGTATAGAGAGCACAAGTCCGATACTCAGCCCAAAATGGTCATCACCATTCCTGCAGCAGCAGCAGCAGCGCCCGATAACGCCTGAAGTGAAATTGAGGATTCCAGTGTCACCGACGCTGTATTCGCCGGGAAATATAGTGGCAGAGACAAATAACATTGAAGATGAGGAGTCGCGGCGCATGACGGAGCTGGCGTTTCTAGGATAAATAGGATAAACATTTCTTCTAGTCATTTCTTTGGTTGCATTATTTAGGTCTATTCTACCCGCCATTCCTTTGGAAATTATCCTTATCATTTAATAGACAGACATGCTGCTAACACACCATCAATATGTCGTGAGATGATTTTTACTTCAGTGGCGCAGTATACATTGTTTAATTGCGAGAAACGGGCGGCCACTTTGTTTATTCCATATGTAGTAACTACAACACCCTACGCGTCTCTTCGAATACCCTTCTACTCAGCATTCTGATTCCGCCAGAAAGTTGATCGCATCGGAATAAATTAGTGCCTGTCAAGAACTATGCGATATTGTTGAGGCACAGCGCTGTGAAACAGTAAATAGCAATACGTCCGTGATCTCTTTATGTACATAAATGCAACGCTGCCGTACATACGAGCGATAGGTAGACACTTTTACAGCAATCGTTGATGACAATGCTTGACGAAACAGGGACTCGGGTGATCTAGACCGTTCGGCTGTCTCCGTTCTTGTTGAATTTGCTTCCGTCAACACCATCATTTATCATAAATGGCGAACTGAGCGTCTCCAGACCCCCTACAAAAATGGAGAGATTGACGCTCAGGGAGTCATCTCCCACTCTGCTTTGTGATCGTGCAATTAGTCGGTTCGTGTGAAGGAACAGCCTTGCTTCAAGCACGTTTCTAACAGTTTTTAACCAGATCCTCAAGCTTTCTCATAACTGCGCCTCTGCCTCGACAAATACTTCTCCCTCCAGACTCATCCCGGGGCAGCTCCTCGCTGACAATATTCTACGGCCCACTATGGTCCGACCATTCTCCAATGAGATATATATCACCATCATCGATAACCTCCTCGACGACCAGAGGTCATTACGAGTACTATCGCTCGTGAACAGAGATTTTGCAGCCGTCTGCCGTCCTCATCTATGGCGACGAGTAGTCTTTAAAACCCAGTTCCCACCGTACTCTGCCAGGTTCGTTCAGATCCTGTCAGAGTACATACAACATACTCCCGCACACTTAATCCAAGAGCTCTGGATCGTCGACACAGATCGTCCGCACACGTTAGCAGACGAACACCTTCCTCACATTCTAGGCAGCTTGACTTCTTTAAGGGAGTTGCACATCATTGACTTGAATTGGCCGACCGACCATTCAGTCCCTTTAATTGCATCCATCAGGAGGACCTTCAATTCTCCTGATATCCAGAGCATCACCATCGTCGGCTCAAACATGCCTACATTCTTAATAGACGACTGCCACTTCGTTAGGAACTTCCGATTCAAGAGCGAGGGCGATTCCTTCCCACTCACAACACAAATCAACCACACTCCTCGAGCGCTGCCGCGTCAATTAATATTAGATATTTCTGACCGCATCGCAGGCGATGTTTGGCCCCGCGTGGATACCTCTTGCCTTCAACGAGTAGTCATGGTACTTCCAGCTGGGCAAGTCACTTGCAATCGCATGCTAGGTGCATTCCAGCAACACGGCCACCATAACCTCGAATCCTTGGCTTTAAATTGCAGTAAGTAGTCAATTATTTAACCTTGATAGTCGCACCAATCACTTCTACCTGCAGTGGAAGATATCTCAGAGTCCGATCATCCAAACTTTGGAGGCTGCCTTACCAATCTGAAGGAGCTTCTGTTGGCTTTTCCGACATGGATTCCTGCTTGGCCTCAAGAATTGGCACGGTTGCTTCAACATCTTGATCCAGCTATGCACCGTCTTGAAAGGGTGCATATCTACGCAGTTGTCGGCGATGAAGACGACGAGTGGCATCGAACAGGGGATATTACCACCTTGGATCAACAGCTTGCGAGCTTACACTCGGGAAATATCACAACCATAGTCTTCGCCTTGTACCCGAATGACGAACTCGATGATGTACAACTTGAAGGTTTGAATAAAATCTGGGAAAAGTTCAAGTTGACACGTGCTCGGGATGAAGTTTTTTCCAAGGCAGTGGCTGATAGTGAGTAGCCAATATAGCTTCCTCTACTCTGAACCTTACCAGATCCTACAGGATTACCTTGGGATATTGTGATTCCGAACCAGTGATGTCACTTCCCTCTCACTGGCCTGGTCTCCATACCGTTCCCCTGTCGACAACCGCAAGGTATCGTAGTCGAGATGTCGGTTCGCATATTTTCTCGTTGCTCGGTCTGCAATTGATTCTCCTGTTACTCCCGCTTTCGATGAGACGTGGCGCATACTGTTTGTGCCACATGCAAGCGAAATTTCAAATGTGCCGTGGGATTCTTGTTGATCTCCGCGAACAAGAGGATCGCGTCCGGCGTCTCACGCTGTATCAATAAGGGGAAAACGGTCGTCAGCATCAATACAACACTGCTGGGGAGTGCACGCCCCAATCAATTGCTGCGGCTGCTGTGCCAGGGCTACAACAGGGCTGGTCGCCGTTCTCGAAACTGCGGCGAAGTATAGCCATCGGGAGATGAGATCTGTGGCGAGGATAAAGGGGGCTGGATAAGTCTGCCACTTTAAGATTAAAGGACAATGGCCTCATTATTCGCCGGTGTATTGGCGTTGTCGTGCGTCGAGGATGGAGTCCGGTTGCATCTTTGTCACCGGAAAACCCCGTTTTTGCGCAACACATCATCTTTAAGCTCAGTTTCGCTCATGATCAGACTCCACGCCTCCACGCTAGGGGTCCCATGATTTTCGTATGAATTACGTTTAGCAAGGAGGCCTCACCTGAAAGACCACAATTTTATCGACAGCGACACGCAGTGGCGAAAGACAGTGTAAACCCTTTTCTCCTTTTACCATTCAATTGAGACGGTTAATCTCCTCCTTTTTTTCACCCCTTCCTAGAGTCATACAGAATATAAATATCCCCAACGTCTATCAACCTTCCTACTCCATCCGTCTGACCAACCGACCCCAATCAGAAGGACAACAACTCTGGACGCTTCATCACGCGCTTCGCCTCCTCCGGACAATGAAATACACGTCTCATTCTGTTTTGATTATCGCCTCGTCAATTATATGCCCCATCCATTTACCTTCCAATTGCGGCGAAGCTTCTAAAGGCGCAGCAGAACAGGGGGCAGGCCTTCCTCAGGCTGATTGACCATCAAGCCACAGAACAACCGCAAACCCATATGCCCCGGCCGCGTCATCTGTACGGCGTGGAAGAATGGGTTTATGAGGTGGATAGGGGTCTGCATCACCCTTCATTGTTCAGTTGTATGGGCGTTGGCTGGATTTGGGAGGCAGGTTATGACATCGACAAGTCGAGGTGAGTTCTTTCTCTGATCACTCAATCGGGACGTGATCCAATCGAACAGATTTACTCAGAGCGGTAATGGTCTTACAAGCAATTGCTGTATGTGGGCTGAATGGGACAGCCTTGCAGCATTGGGAGACTATCACCTATCAAACGTAGACCGCCGTTCCTCGCAATGCTGCTACTAAAAAATGCCATTGATCTGCAGATAACGTCACGAAATGGACATTGATCGTATTGTTAATTGTCCCAATTGCCTCACGGCTCAATTGAACAGTACGCTTATCAAGACCGATCGCTATCCCTCGCCTCCCTTTTAGGCTGCACACGAATGACAACACGAATAATTATTTGGGGTGCAGGTCTACGATAGGCCTTGTCTGCATCCACCTTCTTGATATGTTTCCGGTCAGAGCCTTATCAGAAGCCCAGAGTCCCACATGACGGATGGACGAGACATGGCATCAAGGGTGAAGACGAGAATAGTGGCGTCAAGCAGCCATCATAAAAGATTACGGATAGCCGTTCACGTTGTGGCGGATAAAATGGGACAATGTGTCGCCCAGAGTGCGGTCTGCTGATTCGACCCGTGGTCCATTTCGAAGAAGCTAAGGACTTGCCGGTTCGCAACGGACCCCGGAGGTACCGATTGAGCATGAAAACAGCCGTCGCTACTATAACCTTCCTAGCCATCCTGCTGGTTTGTTCTAGGCTAGACATGTGAGATAATTTGAGAACGTTGCCGAATAAAACTACGTTTTCTGAGTTTTAAAGCTCGAGCTAGTATTGACATACGGGTATGTCCTGGTATGTCAGCCCGAAGTCCGCGATTATGAAAAAAAAAATACCCTATATAAGACAAATCGCCGAAGGCCGCAAATCCCCATGGAAGATGTAGTGTCGACTACGTCGCAGACGAGGCTTAGCCCTACATGAGCCTTGTAGACCATATTAATCAATATCTTACCTTTTTTCAGGACGCAACTTCGTACCATTGGAGGCTTCTTATCCACATGCCGAGATCTTTAGATGAGGTCTCGTGCTGGCTGGAGGGTTCGCGTTCGTGCCTAAGAACAATGATATCTGACATGAGAGACTTTACATCGCAAGATGATCTGGACGCGTTTCCAAACGGGGATTACCCCACAGTCTCCTCGCCTTAAAGTTGTGGCGAATTTAAATTCCTTGCCGCAATAACAAACAAGCTCTCTCTCATGAGACATAGCATAAGAGGGAAAAGCGTCCGGGATCATGTCCCAAGAGAAGTTCACACGAAAGATGTTGAGTCATCAATCTTCGAAGTTCGGGTCACGGACTTTGTAAATGTTCAGAGTCACGAAAACGACACCTATTTGCTTCGTGTTGGGATCGTATCATAAGGTTACTGGGTGATGTCTTTGGTAAAAATTGAGACTCGAAGGAGGTGGAGTGCAGTCTGGTATGGCGTCGACACGGATTGAATAGACCTGGTCTTATCTGTGTCGAGACCCTGCAGAGTAGATCTAGATGGTAACCAGATCGAGTCAGAATGGGACCGGAGAAACGCCAAGGCCCAACAGAGTGTTCGGCATAAAGCGAGAGTACGAGCTGGACGAGTGAAATGGACACAGAGACCTGAACGGAGAACGGGGTTGAGTGATGGTCGAGGTCTGTGCGTGAGGTGGTCTGAAAATAGACGTGAAATGAATGGAGATCAAATTCACAGGCACGTGGATTTGGAGTTCCCCGCATCTCTCATATATATAGGACCAAGATGACAATTCCCCTTCTCTTTCTATCTTCCACTACGTTCATACAAAATGGCATCCAACAACACCAATAACAATTCCACTGATTTTGTCAAGCATTCTGATCCCATCGCAATAAACACTTCTGCTCGTCGTCCCCGTTCTGTCTCAGTTTCATCCGCCTCCTCAGGCTCAGAGGGCTCTTCGCCTGAGCTCCGCACTCCTGCATCTGCATCTGCTTCCCGTGCTAGTATGCCGACCTCGGGCTCTTCTCCCATTTTATCATACTTTTTGGCTCAGTCCCCGACCGCAAAGTCGCCGGCTAGCTCAACCTTCCCGTTGAACCGCAGGTTTGGGCCACCTCCTGTCTTTGAAGGTAATTCTGATGCTGTGCAACCGATCTGCTGCTCAAACACAGAATCCTAGAGGAAGAAGAGGCCGAAGTCCCTGTTGCCGCGCACGCCCGCCGCGCGAGCACTCACGTTGCAGGTCGATTTTCTCAGCCGCAGCCTACTGCAATTCCTGAGCCTCGCATCGAGCGGGGCACAGCTCTCCTGCGGAGGCTCTCTCTGAGTAGCGGAGCTTTCGCAAAGGTGAGTCCTTTCCTGTTATGAACCATTTCAAACGTCGTACTCACGTGTTTGTCATCAGCCTCCCCACAACGAAGGCCGTTCCCCACCATCTCCTCCTCCCAATAGCGCTGTTAGTCCTACCGCAAAGAGTGCTCCCTTCCCTCGTGATGTACGGCCGCGGCGCTCCGCTACTATCAACGAGGGCACAAAACCTCGTAGGGCACCCTCTCCCATGGGGGAACGGATCCTTAAAGGTCATTTCGACGGCTTCAACTAAAACACTCCTTTCACCTCACTGCTTGTCTTTTGACAAAACACTCTGTCTGCCGACCCGAGCCTGAAGTTGATAAATCCAAGCGCACACACATCCAAGCGCACACACCACCATTACCATACCCGCAACCATTCAAGAAAATTATAACTGCCTAATCAAACGGAGATGTATGAAGAAATCATCTCCTTATCTTGGTTTCCCGTTCTCAAAGAAATGCTTCCTATCACCCAAGTGTATCACCATGTTGCATATCTGTCACTCTCTGTCTGATATCCTTTCTGGTACGCCAAACGTTTTGGGGGTGCAGTCCCTCTTACATTCTTTTGTCGCATGCTTTTCAATAGCAATGAACTGTATGTGTGCACATTTCTCACTCCTGCCTCCTCGTTGACGTGTTTTTCGCCAGGAAAACTGCATACGTGATTGTATCTACTTATGCTTTGCGCTTTCCCGTCATGTATGATTTGTACTACTAGGTATAATGATAAATTATGAGAATGTGTGTCTGCAGCCTTCCAATGAAAGCATCATCAAATGTTAGCGTTGTCTATGTCGTGCGTCCGTTGAAACTAACGACGGGCATGGGCCGTTTGGAGAAGACGATCTTCCGTTTCACTAAAGCCACCATATCCCACTCCACATCCTTCGTAGTCTCCGTCACCTGTGTCTCCTGATCAGTCTGAATCGTCATCTCTACATCGTCATCTTCCTCATCGTGTCGCAATATCTCCGTACCCGATACTGTTGTTGTAGACGCCGCTTTGGATCGGAGGAGGACCGCAAGCGGTTTGGTGAGATTAGTGATCTTCCCTTCAAGAAGATGGTGTCCAATAAGCAGAGTCGTTTTGTTCTGGGAAGTTCCCATAAACGCCAGCAGACCCCACACGGACAGACGTCAGACGTGCGGCATGTCAGGAAGCTTCGGCGAGAAGAGCTTACCGTGGATGCATCGACCTTAAGTTTACCTACTAGTTTCCCGTCTCGTTCGCTGGGGTGATTGCATTCAACCTCGAGGGCTCCTTGGAGCTCGATTAGCACAACCTCGTCATGTGAGATTTTTGCTAGCCCTGGGGGAAGCTTTGGGTTCGAAGAGGAAGACGCGACGTTTATCGGGATGATCATATCGGTGACTCAATTAAAGGTAATTCCCTGAAAGATCTCGTGGAGAAGGTGGAGGTTGTGGAGAGAGATTCGATGATGGGTGGAGGACGCGACGCGTTGTTGTCTTGTATTTATAATTTGAAATGCATCTACAAGTCGCCGCCGCCGCCGCCGCTCCTCGTACATAAGGTAATTTAATGGGGTATCAAGCTTTAAACTATCGATAAACGTACATATATCTACAGAACCTCCACATAAAGATTGAATAAAGTAATGTCATCCACCACAGCCTGTGTAGAGCGTCTCGTTGTTCGCCCGTACCTTAGGAGCCGCAAAGTCACCAAAATCCCAACTGAAGCATTCCTATGGACGAAGAAGAGGGTCATGATGGTGTATGAGGACTCTCATTATCTTTGACGTACCACACAATCATCCTCCATGTGCGGTACTGGCACTTCTCTACCGATCTCCACACTAGGTGCCCATGGTTGACTAAGCACCTTCTCTATAACGTTGACGATCCCGTGTAAGCGGATATCCACTGGCCATGACAAGTTTGAAACTGTGTCGTAAAGGATGGTTTTACCCAGATGACATCTTTAAAAGCAAGTGAGAAAGCAAGTCAAACAGGTGTAACAGGATCATGAACCTCGTTTCCATTGCGTATCCAGCAAGTGCACAAGAAGAGAGTACGCCATTACATGTTCCCATAGCTATAGGGTCGGCTGAGTGATAGACGTGCGTAATGTGGTGTGTAGAAGGCTTAATGTTGAAGCCTGAGCGACAGATATTTGTGGATTACGAACGATGGAGCTCACGGGAGACGGTAGATGTAGACGACGTGATGCCATACGCTCCCCCGGGGATTCGAACGCAACTACCGGGGCGCCGAAAGTTGCGCCAAGGAGACTAGCGAGGGCTCCGCCGAGGGAGTGACCAATGACCCAAATATTAGAGTCCGGGCTGGATAGTACGGTCAGCATGAGAGTTGACCCTCTGCAAGGAGAAGTCACTCAACTACATATATGTCAAGTTGTTATATAGATTCTGGCGGGGGACGTCGTCAGTTAAGGCTTTATCTCAGAAGATCGTGTCCTATTTACCGTTCCAATAGGATAAAATAGGCTCTCTTCTATCAAGGCCTTGTCTAAGCAGTTCTGGTCGCACTTGTAACCCCCTCGCCAGCATCCGCAGACTGTCGTCCAAGACCAATCGATGCGCGCGCAGCAGCAGCTGAACAGTAAATTGTCGTTGATCCTGTCCTTCTTGACAGTGGGGCCCCCGCCGCCGAATACACCAGCAGAAGTGCCTTTGATAGCCAATATCACAGTCTTGTTATCGGGAGTTGCGAAAACGTGGCCTCGGAAGCCATCTGCATCTGGTTCCCAGCCAAAAGGATAGCCCTAAGACGAAGATGTTCAATGATGAGCAACCTCAGGCTTACAGTAGTATAAAAACGATAACCACTCACCACATTCCATCCATCCCCCAAATCATACCAAGCAGCATCGTCAGGGGCGACATAGGCATTGTTAGTCATTTTCGCAAGCTCCAAGAGCGTTTCTCGACTCTCCACATCAGGCCCAATGACTTCGTCTTCATCCCATCGGAATTTTTCGCTTTGTCCGAACCGCAGCGAACGAATGTGTGCATCAGTGAATGCCTTGAAAGACTGCGGCCGGAATAACGTTGTTGGACGTGTTTGTATCGTGTATGTATCTGTAAAAGGACCTTGTTCATTAAATTGGGTATCTAGAGTTCGTGGTTGGACATCAGAGAAGATAACGTGGTCAGACTGCGAGACAGCGTGGAGCTGTCGCAACTGAAATTGAAGAGGCCGAGGGGCAGCGTCGAGCACATCAAGCCGACTAGAGGAGAAGATCCCCAACAGAGAGACGAGAGCACTCGTCAGTGTTACCGGAAGCATGAGGCATAACCGAGGCACGATATAGTTCAAGTTGAAAGTTACAAATTTGTACGAGCGCCTCCGACTCAACCATAAACGTCACTCAACCACGATCCACCCTTGCACAAAAGTGGTAAGATCGACGAGGAAAATTACGCATGTTACAGGGAAACGAGTAATGATACAAGTGCTGGGATATCTCTAAAACGACGCATGATTCTGACAGTAAAAGCTTCGTAGCTAATATAGTGTAGTCACAGAAAAGTTGAAATCTAGAGAATTAGCGAGGCAAGAAAGAGCTGAGACTATTATTGTGTTCTACGTGGCTGGACGCTCAACCAGATACGCTGAGGCTCTCCATTGCAAGGCCTAGTGGGTCGACGGCAGAGACGTTCGCGTTAAGCATAGGAGGCTGCAGGTGGGCAGCTGAACCAAAAAAGACTTCGGGGCTGGTGCAGGCAGCCACAGCACGCCGCATGTGGGAAGTCATGAAAGTTAGTCCAACCTGGTACGCAGCTGAAAACGGATAGGGTTAGACGATGGCATCGGAGGATTAGATGCGTAAGGCACATACAGTTCATCCAGCCAAAGCCTTCACGCGGAACCATCTTGAAATCGATTCCCTGATTGCCGTACTCTGCGTCTACGAGATGGGAGAGCTTCACAGCATCGAACTGCGGAAGTGGCACATGTAAATGAAACATAACCCATGAGATGGCTGTGAAGTTTACCTTCTCGGGCACGACGCCATTGAAATCAACGAATGCTGTTGTCATCCTGAAACACTCTTTAAGGATCAGCTTCTTTTAGCAAAGGTTGAAATGCCCACATGTAGATGAATCTGTACGCGAGGCGCTGTGCTTCATCAAGATAGCCGTAACGCTCAAGCCCAACCCAGATCATGATCTGGTGAGGTGGCCTGCAGGAGAGTCAGTCGACATTTCTTGATATAGAAGAAGTGACTCATCATACCATGCGTATCTGTTGAACATGATCAGACAAATATTACTCTTGCTGAAAGAGGGAACCAAAACTCACGGATAGTCCCACTGACGATTCGGCCGCTCCAAGGAGATCTTACCGCGAGATTCCTCAGTACCAGACACAACACCACCAAGCACCTCGAACTTCCTCAACGATTGTGTCCTATAATCATTCCAAGTTTAGATATGATATGTCGTGCGGAGAGTTAACGTGATGACTTACACAAGCTTCCAGCATTGTTCTTCGCTAGCACAGCCAGCCCAGAGCGGCCAGAACGAGGTGACACTTTCATACAAGATCTGCTTCTCCTTTACAGTGTCGTAGTCAAAGAAAAGGTTTTTTTGTTCATTCCAAAGATATTTGTCAATCATCTCCTTCCTGAAGTCTGCCCTGTCGAACCACTCGTCACTCCTTTGGAGACGACTCCTTGAGCTGTCCCTGTGGGGGTTCGCGTAAGACTCCACCGAGGGCGGGAATGGTGCCAAGTCAAACTCCTCTTCGAGCTCTAGCTCGTCGTCGAAGACCTCCCGAATGGCAGTGCCAATGTCGACTTCGTACTTGTACAACAGTGACTGCAGGTCGATCGTGCCGAGATTTGCACAGCGTTTCTCGAAACGGTATGTAGTATCATGGCCGGATTCACGCACAGCGCGGTCATGGAGGAAATACTCGTCGAGGTCCGGCTCATTGAGAGTGCCATCATTGTATTTCTCGCTAAACTCGAGGACAGAGATGCCGTGTTTGCGGGCGAATGGCTCAAGGATTTGAGTGAAGTGGGTAGCTTCGGTCTCGGGAGGAATACCGAGACCGTCAGGTCGATAGCGAGAAAGACCCGTCTTAGGGTCCATGCGGGGCTCTGCGACCCAAATGGTGTGATATTCCTTAATGGCGGCTTGGATGGCACGCTTAAGCCATTGACGGTTAGCCTCCATATCCGAGCGATCGAGTTGGTTGTAGATCTGGAGAGCCATGTCGGTGAGGAAGGGAGGCTGAGTGCGGCAGAGGTAATAGCTTCGGCTTCCATTGAGAATCTTGCCATAGTGCTTGATCTCGAAAATGAAATGATCAACCATTCCCTTAGCCATGGTTACTTGGCCATCGACGAGAAGGCCAAGAGCGATGAAATAGGAATCCCAGTTATACAGCTATAGAAGTAAAATTAATGAAAGATAGTGGTGGATGAAATTCGAACAGACCTCATTGAATCGCGCTCCAGGAACAATGAAAGGAATACCCTTGAGGGTCTTGCCACCTTTCCCATCGTCAATTTCATTCATAGCCAATGCCAAGATACCGGGCTTCGAGTTCAAACTCTTCACGAAGGCAGGGTCATCAGGCTTTTCAGGGAGGACTTGAACATCCAAATTCATGTGAGGTTTCTCCCGGGCAACCTTCCTATAGTACTCGGCCATGGCAGGTTCACCATGGGGAACGTATATGCGAGGGTTGACGCGTCCGGTGCGGTTCTTGGGGTCAGCGGTGATGATCTCGAGCCCGTCACCGTCAATACGACGCGTCAAGGAGTGCCAGAAGGAGTTCTTAATCATGCGCGATAAGCGATCTACCGGGTTTTCCGTGAGACGCGCCTCATCGAGGACAATGCGTTTCCTGTTATGATCGCGCGCTAGTGCGAGCTCTTGAAGCAAGTTGGAAAGCATATAGGTACCCTGCTATACGTCACTACACAGAACCTGGCCAGGTGAGTCAAATCACATACCCGAATGTCGAAGGTTTTGAAACCATTGCTGGTAGCTGTACCAAGCGCCATCATCTTCGGTCCCGCATCAGTGACACTGATCTGGAAATCGCCATCGGTATCCTCTTGTTCAAGGACGACGCGGATGGTCTCCTCAACGTCGATTAGAAAGCGTCGAGGGCCAGTGACGCTCTTTTCATCGTGGGACATCCGACGCGGCCTCAAATGCCAATCTTCCTCAAAAGCAGGTGCCTTCTTTGGCTTATATCCGTGTATATGGGACTAAAAGGTGAGTTCACGACATGAGGTACAAGGAGAGCGAACTTACTGTGCTGTAAGTACGAGAGCGAGTGTAGGACTCGCCTCCGCCATAATATGTGGCTGCATCGACGTTGGTTGCTCGCTCCTCAACGAATGCCACACCAGGCGGGTGATTCAAAGCGGGGGCCATCGAATGCGGGGGTTCAAGAATGTTGGGGTAAGAATCAAGGTTGGGGAAATATATCAGACGAAATATAAGGGTTGACTTTGGGTGACCACTACGGGTAGTCGGGACGGTTACAGGTTAACCAAATGCAGCCAAAGTGATATCTCCGTGGCGGCCAGGAACAGTGAGCAGAGAGCTCTGAACGACGAGCTGAGGTATGGGCGAAGTGGTGGTCAAACAAGCGATGTTAGATGAATGCTGAAATATTAATCACAATGGTGGGAGTCAGTCAGACTTGCGGTGTTGTATGCCCATCCGCTTATAATTACCTGAACCCGGCAAACAATTCGTTTCAAGTCTACCAGAGGATGGACGTGGAGGGATCAAGTTTAGTGGTCGGCCAAGGCCTTTTATACTTTTATGCCCTAAATGACACGGTGAGCTTCTATTACAACATGTCACCGGTTAGTACTTACGCCGCGCCAATAAATATTATATCCGACAGCAAAGGTCCCGGCTCCAAATTACAAACTACTCCACCTCAAGCCCCTAGGCCTTGTCATACGCAGAATTCGCGAGTCCTTACTCAGGCTCTCTTTGTGCTCCAGGAGGGGAAAGTTATTAGCAAGTTATTAGGGGCTTGACTTCAATGGACGTGTCGGTCAAGCCCGATTAACGTTAGCTCAGGAACAAAAAGAAGGTTTAAAATGCGTCCCCAAATACACGGCCGACAGTCCGTGAAAACAATGCTATTGCATGTGTAGTCTGTTTTCAAAGAGTATGTAGTATTCCGACTCGGCAGAATCTGAACCCTTTCAATCTTCTCGTATTATGAATCAGCCTGTATGATTTTCTGATTGAATGTTCTTTTGGTTCTTTTTTTTTTCGAGAAATTGCAGGGGGTGGATTAAGGATGCTTTTAGGCACTGATTCGGCCAAAGATAGGCGTTCAGATTGCTGAAAGCGTGATTTTAATCACCATCCCTGAAGACCTGACACCGAAGTCCAGGAAGATGTCAAGGAACAATGGGTTGGGAGATATGTTACTTCACAGATAACAGGGGTATCTGTCATGAAAGAGATAAATACAGTTCAGTCAGGCTTGTGAAAGATATGTAGTGATAAGAGAATTTCATCTATCGGGGTATATACCCATTATCGGGGATCAAGAGCGTCGAGGACGGACTCCAAAACAACCTTCGGCTGTAAGATCGTCCTTTGTTCGAGGGTCACGTCATCGTGGGCCTCCATTGGTTCGTTTCCTCGCAGTCGTGTAGTACAGCGCAGTCCCAACTCTGTGGTGGCGAGGATAGCGCCGTGCGAACCGACGTAGTCCCCAAAGGCATCGTTCATGGTGCTTGAGTCAAAAAAGTCATTGGTGTTGACAGCTATAACGTCAAAGCATGTCGACAATATCTCCTCTCTCGTCACCCGCGCTAGTCGCGTTACAGAAGTCGCAATACGCCGGACTTGGTCGCCAAAACGGAGTCGTAGGCCATCCTTTGACGTTGTCGCGCCGTTTTCGTAGCTAAGGCATCCAGCAATCATGAAGATGTCCGCTGACCATCGAAGAATAGTGTCGCAGAGGTCGTTTATCGACTGCTCAACTAAGTGAGGGTGTGTGTTGTGAATGTGTCGGTGGGCAAGTGCCCGCCATCTGGAGGATATTGGCTGCGCCTCTATAAATGGAAGTTCGTCATAACGATCTTGATAAAGAGTAAAGGGACATACCTGCCAAAGCTATTCGAGAATATATATGTGAAATGACCATATCGGACTTGGAGGAAAATCCCATGCAGAAAGAAGATAGGGCGCGAGTGATGCAAATGGAGGCACATCCTTGTAAAGCAAGCTGGACCAGTATTGGGTCCTGCGAGTGGTCTCGATTGGATAATACACGAGACAGATTTGGGCCCAGACGAGACGAGGTGTCGTGCATGGCTTGGATAGATTTGGCAGAAGAAGGGCGAGAATCCCTGTCGAAAGTGCAAATTTCGGTTGCAGACGCGGCAAATTGTAGAATCTCAGAGTTGATATCGTGAACGGCCTGAAGGACCTGTGCTCCGGACCAGCTGTCAGTCCTAGTCATATACACATCCATACTGCGTATCCGCGCGCGCTCTTCTTCAGATCCTGCCACCATAAGCGCGCGCTCCTGGTCCGTCGGTGTGGACCTCCCGCTTATCAATGGGCTCCCGGTTCTACGCATGTCCAGTGAACTGTGCCTGGAATGAAGGTCTCTCGGCGGGGGAGGAATGTGGTATTGAGGATCGCTGCGTCGTCTTTCAGCCATTAACCGATCTTTCTCTCTCTCTCTCCGCATCTTCTCTAGTTCTCCATCTCTAGCCCTCAACATGTCTCTCGTTTCATTTAGCGTCTTCTCTAGCATCCGACACCGTTCTTCTAGTCGGGTGACCTCGCCTTGGGACTTTGCCAGCTCATTTTTTGTGGCGTCGAATTCACGACGCATGGACGAAGGAGCCAGACCTGCGAGTGAGCTTGTAGGTGAATGACACGCGGCATCCAATCTTTCATGTAACGGAGCGCACTCTCGAGACCTGGGGTCAGGGACGTCTGTCCTTGCGGTGGAGGGGGAGCTCGGCGCCGATGCTTCGGAATGCTGGGCAAGAGGAGACCAGGTAGGACTATGAGAGTAGAAAAATCCGGCAGCGTTGTCGTATAAAGTTCTGATGTTGTTCAAGTTAGCGAGGGGCAGCATGTCGAGAAAACGACAAGACCAAACACTGTGATAATCGATGGTTCAAAATGCCTCTCTTGAGCAGCAGGTGTAGGGCATTTGATCAAGATATCACAGGCATGAGGTCAAGTGACGCGCGTCGTTGTCAACGTGGTTCAGAGTAATCCCCGAGAAAGACTAGAATGAACGTGGCTATTGTATGAACCCTGCCAGGCCCTGTCTTTAGAGGCTGTGGCTCAATGAAGCAACACGAGAGCAGCACGTTGTCAGCGTGCAAGTCGGAATTTGATTCAACGTCAATATGAACGGCACTCAGATCAAACACGAGTTCATTTTTTTTCTCTTCTGTATATTACGCGTATTCCTGGCCGGTGGCCCTCGACCGCTACAGAGCCATAGTGTATGGTCAACATGAAGTCTGCAATTGAGAACCGGAAGCCCTACAGTGGGCTCACACGGTCACTCGTCATTGCGATCGACGTCGGCACAACTTTCAGTGGCGTACGCAGGGTCTGACTTGTTTGACGGGATTAATTGCTAATTTTCCACTTTTCCAGGTATCCTACGCCATTCTTGAACCAGGCGAAATACCAAAAATCCATGGGGTCACTCGGTAAGCGGCCGTGGTTGCAGTCGGAGGAGTTCAGGTTGTTCATTCAACCTTTGTTGCAGCTTTCCTGGACAAGAGCATGTTGCCGGCAACTCCAAGATTCCCTCCGTCATATACTATGATAGGCATGGCAAGATGATGGCTGCTGGTGCGGAGGCAGACACATCCTCTGTTCTCGCCCAGGCTGAAGATGAGGGCTGGATCAAGACCGAACTGTGCGCACAACAAACTCGTCTCGCCAACTTCTCTGACCACCTTCGAACAGATTCAAATTACGATTACGACCACGAACTATGCAACTCAATATGAACGGGATGCGCCTTGGGCCCCTCCCACGCCGAAAGACCGCCGTCCATGTATTTGGCGACTTTTTGGCTTATCTATACCGATGTACTCGCAACTTCATCACGGATACCCACGCAAACGGCGCAGCTCTTTGGAATGCCATCGAGAATAATATCCAATTTGTCCTCTCGCACCCTAACGGATGGGAAGGTGCTCAGCAGACTAAGATGCGGAGAAGTGCCGTATACGGCGGTTTAATACCGGATACCAACGAAGGAAAGGCGAGGATCCGTTTTGTGACAGAGGGCGAAGCTAGTCTCCATGCCTGCGTTCTGAATGGGCTTGCAGCCGACGTTCTTTCGGTGCGTAGTTTTGCCATCTTGTCGGCTTTCATCTCACCCCTTTCTGGCTTAGAACCCTTCCAAACACGGCTTCCTCATAGCAGATGCTGGTGGTGGCACACTTGATATCAGTGCATACGCTATTCGCGGTACCACCCCGCTTGTAATGGAGGAAATTGCTCCTCCGGATTGTGAGGGATCTAAGGGCACACCATACCTCATCTGGCTCATTCTTTTTCCTAGGTATTTTTGCTGGGTCTGTCTTTGTCAGTAGACGGGCCCGAGAGTTCCTAGAAAGTAGGGTCTTTTGCCTTTTGTAGAAGCAATTCTCATTGATCTATGCCTTGCAGAGAAACTCGAAAACTCCAAATACGGGACACCTGCTGCATTAGACCATATCACTCAACGATTTGACGAAACTACTAAACGACTATTCCGTGACCGCAAGGACCTGCAATTTATTCCCTTTGGATCGCCTCTAGATAAAGACTTAACCGTTGGCATCCGTGGGGGCCAACTCAAATTGACTGGGTAAGTTTTTTGTTAAAAAGCTGGGCAATATCAACTTATTTCTACCTTTTAGCAATGAGGGTATGTATCACATTCCCATATACCTCTGCGGTCTTATATCAATGACTTTGGATTTCAGTTGCAAACCTCTTCGAACCATCTGTTGATGGTGAGCTTCATTCTATATTCGACTAACGTTGCCTCAACTCACTCATTTTGCAGCTGCTGTAAATGCTATCAAGGCACAAATAGAAGCGTCGAATGGTATCATTAAAGTAAGTCCCAGCGACTTCGATTGTTGAAAGCACTGACACGCTCTATAGTCTGTCTTCTTAGTTGGGGGATATGCTGCTTCACCATGGTTGTTCCAGTAAGCTGTGGGATTATGAAATGTAAATTGATCTACTTATCTCTGGCTTTCTTCTTTAGCCAACTGCAGGAGCGACTGGCACCGCTCAGCATCACTGTCAGCCGGCCTGACACTCAGACGTCAGTTTGCACAAGGAGCATCGTTTGGACTATAACTCATTGTTCTTTCTGAAGATCGAAAGCAGTCGCAGATGGTGCGATCGGCTTTTATTGTGATCATCACGTTTCAGCCCGCATGTCCAAATTCATGTACGGGGTCGAGTTCCTCAGAGAGTTAGACCTTACAAACCCCGACCACGTCGCTCGGAAAGAGAGGCTCTGCGAGCTTCCTTCTGGCCCAAAGCTACTACCAGACGCATTTGACTGCATCTTAAATAGAGTATGTCTTCGTTCCGATTTTCGATGCCCATGTCCTAACCGTATTCACAGAGTGTCAAAGTTAAAGAATCAACGGTCTTTACAAGGAAATATTGCACCGAGCTCACAAGCTTGTCTATGCTTTCTGTTTTTGAGGTGGAAATTTGGTGCTACAGAGGAGGGAATGTAGTCCCCAAGTGGATTGACCGACAGGCTGGTACGCCATGCAATTCCATTTTATCACACGTATGGTTAAATTATAGCGCTATTCAGAGGATTTTTCTACACTCTGTGTAGTGCGTGCAGACTTGTCCCCCCTTAGCGGCAGCGCAGAACCGAAAGCAGGGAAGAACGGCAAGACATACTGGACCATTGTCTTCTCCGTTGAGATCCACTTTGGACTAACTGAATTCAAAGCTCGCATCAAATGGGTTGATGACGTAAGCCCAGTTTATTTCCTCATTTGATTCGGTCTTGACCCATGCATCTTAAACAGGGGAAAACTAAATAGTAAGTCCTCAACTTTTTCGCAATTTGTTTGGAACTAATGACACACCCCCAGTGGGCCTGCGTCTATCATCTACAACGAACGAGGCCACCGCGCCGAGGAGGAAGAACCCGACACATATCCTGAAGATGACGTCGGCTCTGCTTCCCCTCGTAACGATAGGCTTCGCTCAGAGCCTGCCTCCCGCGCTCCCTCTCGTGCGCGTACTCCTGTAGAACAATTCTACCATCCCTCGAGCAGCGAATTGAGAGGATACGAGCTTCCTCAGCCAAGAGTGCAGCCTCCACCGGAACCTTCAATTCATCGTATTCCTTCTTCGAGGGGACTTCTCTCCCCTTCCATCGCTGCTACCTTGGAGCCGTCTCATGATCTATCGCGCAGTTTGGAGCTTGAGAGGGCTGCCGAACCTCCGGTTCAACGCGAGCGCACGTCATCGTTGACGCCAAGTTTCCCAGCACCCTCAATTGCTGCACCACCATCAGACCTTTCGCGCAGCATTGGACCTGAGCCAGTTATGGAGACAGTTATGGGACCGAGCACTCCCAAGGACAAGAAGAAGGGTAAAGGGAAGGAGAAGACATCTGTCGCAACTCCCAAGGTCGAGGAGTTACCGCCGATCGTTGAGTCTCCTCCTCTTGTAAAGACGCCAGTAGCAACGCCCAAGGTTGAGCAAGTTCTTGCGCCGATCGTTGAACCTGCACCTGCAACAACGCCGAGACTCACAGATACTCTGTCATCATCGCCATGGGCATTGGATCCTATCACCGCCCCTGCGATGTCATCCTCAGTTTTGGGATGGGATTTCACATCCTCTTCGACTGACAGGGAGAAGGAGAGGGAGAAGGAGAAGGAAACACCTAAAACAACAGAGGCTCCTATCATTGTTGACCCGAAGTCGGCAGTATCTTCTGCAAAGGATAAGGCAAAGGAGCTCCCGAATACGGGTGACAACACTGCTTCTAAGGTGTCTCCTTCCATAGGTGCAACGAGCTCCCCTCTTGTCACATTAGAACCAGCCGCCGCTGAAGTTGCAATATCGGAGCCTCCTCCAGTATCGCCGGCACCAGTCCTAACCGGAAAGGCTGCAAAGAAGGCTAAGAAGAAGGGTACATCAGCCTCTGCCACACCCGTTGTTGCAGCCGTAGAGCCTTCACCAGCTGTAGTTGCTGAACCTCCGCTCGCCGCAGTCATCGAGCCAACGCCAACTGCTGATATCCCCGCCCCAGAAAACGCCGAGGAACCTAAAGTTGACTCTGCCCCAATAGTTACACAAGAGGACACTGCTGCCTCTACTGAAAAGCCATTATCGAGCATTCTTACGCCAGTTGGGCTTCCTGAAGTCACCCTCTCGACGAAAACACCCGAGCCTGCGGCTTCTGCTTTCCCTGATGAGGCTCAGGATGTGGCTTCTTCTCTCTTCAGTTCTAATACATGGGGTGCAGACCCTAAGTCCAGTTTGACTGATAGCTTCGATACTTGGGGTTCCTTTAACAACCCTAAAACGCCTAAGTCTCGCCCTAAAACGCCAGTGGCAGAAGCCACAAAGGTTGATGACCTACCAGTGGAAGCTCCTCCTATTGTCTCAGAGCCCAAGTCGACTTTCGGTAGCTGGGGTGCAGCGTCAAAGACACCGACCACAGAGACACCGAAAACCGGCCTCGGGTGGGGTGCTTCTACCACCAAGAAGACTGGCTGGGGTGCTGGATCGACCACCACTCCAGTAAGTACGACTCCCGGCTGGGGCGCGTCCTTTGGATCTTCAACCAAGCCATCTCCTTGGCCTAGCAATAGCAAGGTAAACACTCCTACTATTACGAAGGCCCCAAGCTCGCCGTGGGGCGCGAAGCCCTCCACTCCTGCAGAAAACAAGGAGGATACCAAGGAGGAACCTAAACCCACTGACGAGGCCACCTCTGCGGAAGTTGCTACTTCTGGCCCGCCCCTTGCGGCGGAAGCAACACAGACAGAGGTTGAGACCTCCACTGAACAACCTCCTGCCACAGAACCCGTCACAGAAACATCTGTGACCGCGGAGACAGAAGCAAAGGTCCCGACCAAGGTTGCTACGCCGAAACCCGACGAGCCGGAACTGAAAGCCGACACACCTAAGCCTACCGATGCTGAACCAAAACAGCCCACACCCCAGCCGTCACCGAAACTTGTAGAGACTGCATTGGATCCGGTTCCGGAGCCCGAGACTCCTAATGACGTTGTCAGTCCAACTGGAGATGACAATGAAGACAACGAGGACAAGGAAGAAGATGACAAGAAGAAGGGAGGTGGAGGTGGTAAGAAGGGAGGTGGAGGGGGTGGAGGGGGCGCCAAGAAGAAGAAGAAGAAGAAGTAGGCCTCATTGCGGACTATCATGTAGAACGTTCGTGCCCCCTCCATATACTTCACGAATTTATGACTATGGCTAGATTTGTTGTCAATCTTTGGAATTCTTTTACATACCTTGCCACACTACTTACACTTACAGCGAAGATGGGTGCTTTTCGCACGATTTTTAACGCATCCATGTTTGCAGACGGCACAGCCGTGGGTTCCTTGACATATTTCACGCATTGCGTATAAATCGATAGGGGTGGCTCAAGTACACAGAAAGTGAATGCTCCGCTGATAGTGATCCATGACAGATTAGTGGGGACCATATGTGTATATCCGCGGTCACTCACTGTCACTGGAATTTGCTAACATTTCATTGATATCCCACTCATTCCAATAGCGGTGTATGTGATATCGCAGAGACTTAACTATCGCGTCTAACTACTTATCATTCTTGTCTTTTGCCGTTGTGTTGTCAGTAGGTTATGCCTCAGCTGCCAGCGGAGGTCTGGTTGCACATCACTGGCTTATTGCCAGATGACACATTAACTTATCTTCTTGGCCTCAATCGACTGTTCTTCGACATTGCCATGGATATTCGTTACAAGAATCTCGAACTTTGCGATGCTACACCAAAAGTCCTTTCCCAGCTTCGGTGAGCCGGATCTATTCCTTCAACGCGTGCGATTGCATGGTCTCATCACCCCTTCTACTTCACAACAGTTTATTTCCCGCGATAGCCAAACGCGTCCGAAGCCTTAGGGTACACTTAGACCAACTCAAGTTCGGAACGCCTTCTCGTGCGAGAGATCCCTCCACGAAAACACTGCGGACACGATTACGATCCATTCTTCTATACCCTCTCCCCAGGCCGCGTACAAAACCTCTCCGTATCTCCTTTGAAGCATATCTTAACGAAATGACCGCCGTTCTTCCAACCCTGGAGAACGTCGAGGTGTTCCATGTAGGTTCATGGAACCTGCCCAGAGAGTACGACCTTCTCGGCTTTTTCTCTGCTGCTTGGTTGGGATTTGGAAGAACACTTCGCAGCCTCTCGATTGGTGGCAACATTGAAGGCTTCGCGGTGATCAAGGCATCACGACCCATTTTGCCAACGATTAAAGAGTTGCATTTTGAGTTTACCGATAGTATGAACACCCCACGTCCTGATTCCTTGACTCCAACGAGAATAACCAAAATGTTACTTCACGATTTCGTTGCACCTTTCATTAACGGGCTAAACGATCAATTGGAGGTGTTGAAATTGTCGTCATGGGCATCGACAGATTTATCGTTTTTCTTCAAATCTTTGGGCTCCTTCCCCCGCCTACATACCCTCTGCATATGGGCTGCATTCAATCGGTCGTTCTCGGAGGATTCTTCTGGTTTGACGGAAGTCTTGTGCCGGTCTTCTTCACTCAAGGAACTTGTGCTACACCTCAACCCTATAGGATCCAGATTGTCGGAAAATGAGACTGACCTTAGATTGTGCCAGTGGTTGAGAGAGACAGTGCACAACAACGAGCAATTTTCATCTGGCTTGCGGGGGCTTGTCATATATCCTTCTACCACCGATGCAGGCCTTGACTCTCTCGTAACTTGCATTGGACGATCAGCCAAAACACTTGAAAGGCTCAATGTGCGGGACCGATATCTTTTTCCTTCAGAAATCACGAAAATCGCTGCAGCATTCCATCCGTATTCGAATTTGATGTTACTTCGGCTCAACGTCAGAAAGCTGCCCGTCCAACTGTTTGATTTGTTCGCGAAAAGCTTTCCAAATCTTGATACCCTTTCTCTGAGAACAGCTGACGGAGAGCCCACGCATGTATGTGAAAATCGACCGATCCTTGAGGTTTATGTGCTCACTTTAAAATCTAGGAATTTGTTACGGAAATACAGACACGAAGATATGATGACTGGAAGCTATATGACATCACAATCCTACAAGGGGGGAACGAGCTTGAACTCGAGACGATGCTTCTACTAGCGAAATGTATTCCCTCCGTTCGCAGTTTCTGGGGTAAACAGTTCAGGTGACTGGCTGAGGTGCCCAAGACGGAGGAAGATGAGTCACATGTAATCTTGGTCATGTAATCGTCGGAGCTAGCCGAAAAGAACTTTTGACAAGTGCAAACGTGTGCCGCGTGTGTGCCGTCAAAGTTGTAAGCAGACCACAACCTCGCCCCCAAGTACGCTTTATTTCTTGGATTCTTGCGAAGCAGTCTCTCCACGATTTCGTCAACCCACTCCCCCAACAACACATCCTGTATCTTCTGTCCAGGCAGAGGATTCATGCTTCGACCTCCAATTGCTATACCAAACCACAAAATACCTTTTTATTCACCCGTTAGTTTTGTGAGTCAGAGTTCATAGCTAATGCACTGCAATCGATACTAATCGCGTGTTTTATCCTTGAAGCGTTGAACATCCTACTGCCCAGCATGGCTTCTGGAGTTGTTAATATTCGTCGCGATGTCGATGACAAATTTTACCGATACCGGTATGTCATAACCTTGCTACCTCAGGGAATTTCTTTGATCAATATCCCTTAGTATGCCCATTCTTCTCACAAAGATTGAGGGCAAAGGAAATGGCATAAAGACAGTGATTCCTAACATGTCTGATGTCGCCAGAGCTCTCAGTCGTCCTCCGACGTACACTACCAAGTTCTTTGGCTGCGAACTTGGGGCTCAAACATCTTTTGACGAGAAGAACGATCGCTATATCGTCAATGGTGCTCATAACGCAGAGCGCCTTCGCGAACTGCTGGATGTTTTCATCGACAAATTTGTCCTCTGCAAGTCTTGCAAGAACCCAGAGACTGAACTTGTCATTCTGAAGAACGGGAGGAACGAGAACATTATTCGCGACTGCAAGGCCTGCGGAGAGCGTACCGATATAGACATGCGACACAAACTCACCACGTTTGTCCTGAAGAACCCTCCTGTCAAGATTAAGAAGGGCAAGAACAAAAACACAGGTGATGCAGCTGGCGGTGTCGGAGGTGGTGGAGGCGGAAATGATGATGATGCGGGTCAAGAGGCTAACGGCGCCGAAAGTGATGATGAGTTGACGAAGAAAATTAAGGCGGAGGCTGCTGAGTTGAACGAAGACGCAGCCTTGGCCCACGAGGACTGGTCCGCTGACACTTCACCTGAAGCTGTCAAGCAACGTGTCAAGGCTCTGGAAGGCGCGATGTCATCTGTTGGTCTAGGCGGTGACGATGATGCCAGCGACGATGATGCCAACAGCCCGTATGCTGTATTGGGCCGTTGGATCGAAGACAATCGAGACGATCAAGAAGACTCAAAGACTTTCGCTGTCGCTGTCTATAAGAAAGCTGAGGAGTTTGGCATTGAGAAGAAGCATAGGACCGTCCTTGTCCTCGTTCAAGCCCTCTTTACCGAGGCTATCGTTAGCGAAATCACGAAATACGCACCTCTTCTTGTCAAGGTGTGTCTGCCTCTATGTTGATCCTTACCCATCTCTAACAGCTTTTGAAACTAAGATGGTGACGACCGAGAAGCATCAGAAGTCGCTCCTGGGTGGCCTTGAACGTTTCATCGGAATTATTCACCAGGATCTCATACCGGCAGTTCCCAAGATTCTGATGGCACTTTATCAGATTGACATCCTCGACGAAGAGGTTGTCACTCAGTGGGGCACTCATGTCAGTAAGAAATATGTCGACAAAGAGACTAGCAAAAGGGTTCGCAAAGCGAGTGAGCCTTTCTTGAAGGTAAGTAGCGGCCTGACTAATTGGAAGACGTATTTAATACTTTCCCTAGTGGCTCGAGGAAGCCGACGATGATGATGATGATGATGATGAATGATTTGTGACTCCAGTATTCTATAATCTCCATGATCGAAATATGATATATATGCGTTTGTCGCTTTTTCTTTCAACGCTCAATCACCCCGATCAAACGTTACACATGTACTGTATGTCGTCTTGTTGCAGGTTTACTATGTATATCATCAGGACATTTGAGACCGAAGCTTGACCGTCGTGCTTTGTGCAGTCAACTAGAACTTTGGAACAAACTCGCAGAAACCTTTTCGCCCGAACAGCCAAGCCCTCTATACATTGCCATTGGTTGGAAGCATCTTGGAAACGATGGAACCTAACTGCACCGAGCTGCACCGGTGTTCCTGAGTTCCTTCCTACCAATTGGGCATGATCATTCCACGGTACAAGGCACGGAGATGTCCTTTTCGATCTCACATATGTTGCAAGTATGAGATTAATTATACCTAGATCCGTATGTTTTCTTTATTTACACCTGTAGGCGTGGCCCTTTTCCTGTTGCTATGAGATCGCGCATGTATGCATTTCATACTTTCAAAAAATCTCAACCAACCTGAGGCTCTGCAAGGGCCGTATTCAGCCGTAATCGCGCTCGAGCCTCAGGTACTTATGAGCACTCGCGGCGCATGTTGACGACGCGGGCCTGACAAGCCTTTACCATTTTCAGGTCCATGATGGGAAGCTCTACCGAGACAACTTCACAGAGTGGTTGTAAGGTGGCCTCCTAAAGCCCGGGACAAACGGCTCTTGTCGCCAACCTAATAGGGTAATAGGAACAATAGATCTTTCTAAATTCTGCCGAGGGAAAAATATCACAATTTTAAGCTTCTAGAATCACATATACCAATGTTGTGCCGCGCAACTCACGCGTGGTGGTTGTCGCCGGCCGGCGGCCTTCTCCGGACTAGTCTCACGTTCTGCCAATGGACTATCTCAGGCAATCAGTGGCGCGTCTGCACCTGAGTTTTGCCCAAATCATATCTCCCCTTTAAAATGAAATCCTCCATATCAAATTTGCTACCCCTGGCTCCCATTTTAAGAAAAGCCACGGGGGCTCATCATGCTGATTTTCCCCAGCGCTGGTATGCAAGTCCTAGCATGTCTTATCCACCTTCTCGGTGCGTATTCCTTGAATCTCGTCCCCGAGATCGTTGCTGACCTTATTTCTCCGAAATCGTAGGTCTCACTGTCATTACACATTGTCTTTCGCGGAGATTCATTGCAATTGAGTTGACTTCATGGGAAGGATTGTCGCAGATAACATGGCCCAGGGTCCTTGCCATTCTCATATTCCTCGATTCTTGGGCTTTTGTCTTTTCAAGTGAGTTCGATATAGCTATGTTTATCCGAGTTGATGCTGATTATAATATTGCAGGTGCGATTCTAATCTTCGGCATAGGGCTTGAAAGGAACAGTGCGATATGTTCTGCCGGCATCTTTCTTTGTGTCGCGTTCTATGCAACCTCAAAACTGCTCATTTACGCCTTTTTGAGTACGTTCGTATCAGCACTATCACTGCCAGCCTCTGACGCAACACTACACCAGGCGAGAAGGTGCATATCGTTTGGTCACCAGCCACCGGCCGTCCTCGTTTCCGGTCTCCGGCGTACATCGTATGTTTCATCACTGTGGTGTTGTACATGGTCGTCATATCCCTTATGGTTGTCGGTGGGTTACATCACCTGCTTGTTTTGTTTTTTTTTCGCTTGACGGTCGGTATATATCAGGACGGATTCACTACTTCAGAGAGGATGCATCATGTATGATTGGACTGAAGGCCTATGCGTCGATACCCTTGCTATCTTACGATCTGTGAGCATTATTCTCTTTTCCCGAAATAATGTTCATCGTTCTTTCACAGCTACGTCAATATTTCCTTAACAGCTTTGTTTTTGTGGCCTCTTTCTCGACCCGAAGTTATTAGCCCGGCCGTTAAAAGGGTGGCAATCCGTACTCTGGTGTAATTGTTCATATAAGCTCCCGGTCAAGTTTCACACTGATGGCTTCCACAGTGCTTCCACGATTGCTCTCAGTACATCCACCGTAAGTTGCAGAAGAACGATTTGCGGATTACGCGATTGACATTGGACGTGCTCGTAGGTGAACATGGCTGTCTTGACAGTTATGAAAGGCTCTGAGCTTGGATGGGTCTGCCTGGGGAGCTGCACTGCCGATGTGCGTTATATTGTTTCACATGCTAATGTCATGACTGAGTTTTGTCACAGGTTGTTCTAAATGCCCTAGCTATATTTTGGGTTACACAGAGCGGCGAAGAGAGATCGGTCTACACTGGAACGGATGGCCCCTCTAAAGCTATGCAAGATCGAAGACTTACCCCCGCCTTTCCTGTAGCCGCGAGGGCCTCGAAGGGAAGAACTTCAAAGGGAACCACCTCTGTCGTACAGCCTATGTCCTTTGACGAGTTCTCGAACGCCCCTCAGCAAAACACCGGCGAACAAATGCTTCGCCAGCTTCGTGACATAGAGTCTGGGCGTCGGAAACGATCTTCTTCCACATATAAAGCACTCAAATCCATCAGTGCTGGTATATTCTCCTCAAATCGAGATCGTGAACCCAGCACTCGAAGTGGGCTCCACGTATGTTTGATCTCTTGTATATTTTCAAACTGTTTTTGCTTATGCCATTCACAAGATCACGGTAACCACAGAATACGATCTGGAAGAGTCCAATATCGAGCTAGACTCGATACAAGAGTCAGTCGTGGCGCCTAGGCAATGACAAGGCATCTTTTATGGTGATGCTTGTAAATGCATCCTGGTACAGGCCCAGGAGAAGCGGGAGTTAGCATTGACATTGGCACAACGGGGACTGTATTTCTAGAAAACACACTTTGGAAGTAATTTTACTGTATCTTTTCGTGTAAAAAGACGTCAGTATTGCGTCTATGACTACTATTGTAAGTAGTATTACCAGCGGTCGATGTAAACGCTCACTGTTGTTTGCTTTTGGATCAGATGCTCTCCAGAGATTCGGGTGATAGCCGGTCCCTCCAACGTTTGTTCTGCACATGTCATCTATCATTCACTCGGTGGTCTCAACCGTAAAAAGACTTGAATATCTCCGAGTTGTCAAACTCTAGATCTGTTCGCACGCTGTTCATTAGAAAGAGGTATCCCGCATGCCGCTCTTGGGTGCTCTGCTTATGAGACTTGAAATGACTTCTGACACTTGAATGAATTGTTGATGTTCGTCTTGCTCATCCAGCTTGAAGCTTGACCTCCGGGTGTTGTGCTTCTACAAGGATCTAACGACCCCTCCGTGCTTCGCCGTGTTTCACCATCAGAAGCGCCCACAGTGGTTTTGTAGGCGCATTGAGTTTCAAGTGCCAAGCCTTACCCTCATTTCGAGTCGTACTTCCACCATGTCCCCCCGTTCTTCCAGAGGCCCCCTTGCCATTTTTTTCGTCTTCGCTGCGTGCATCTCTCTCTATCTCTTGTATATTATTACCACGCGAACAAGGCAAACCCGATATAAAGACAACGAAGGAGCTGCTAACTTGGACCTCGCCATTACTCAACGCCGACAACGTGTCGCCGTGGCATCCTTATTCGGTTTTCATCATGATGTCTACATGTCTGTAGCATGGTCATTAGCGCGAGCGATGAACAGGAGCTCGACGGGAAGTGTTGAGGTCTATGCCGATGTGCCCTTCGCATTCGGTTTTCAAAACGTGGTAGACGACCTTGGCCTCTATCGACACGACTATCGCCATCCGGACGAGTTAATACCGACGCTCCAAAATGATCCTGACGGAATCGACATGCTGATTTTTGGGACTTGCGAGATTGAGTGAAGTCGTTTGTCTTATCGAGAAGTCCTCGCTGCTCATTTCGCATCAGTCTTCGGGTAGATTGGGCCAAAGATCTTTTATCGATATGGGATAGCAGGCCCTACGACCGAAAATTCAAACTTATCTGCATCGTTCACAACGTCAAGGTGAGTGGGCATCCTTTCAACCAGAAAAGTAACCTCCTTGACTCTTCTAAAAAAGGATACTTCCTGGCAGCCTGCTATCACGGAATGGGCACGTCGCGGCGCAATCCGAATTATTACAATAGGCGAACAGTAAGTCCGCATTAAGACTTAAAGAAAGGGGGCGGGATTCACTTGACCTGACTTTAGTGTGGCGCACGCGTTTCGCGAATCATTCAATACGCTTGCAGACAGCCCAGACCCGAGCATAAGTTCTGCCGGATACGAAAACATTCAGATAGACGTTCATGTACCTATACTTCCTTTACGAAATCTGCCTGAACGGCCAAGTTCGCGACCTCTCTCCAAAGCAGTCATCCAAGGAAGTTTCTCTATGGACCGCCGAGACTACTTCCACATCTTTCGCGAGCTGAACGATTCTTTGCATGGTGTGTGTCTAATCCGTGAACCCGGTCTGCCCGCATCTCACTATCATGTAGAGGATCCTACCTCATGGGGCTATCAGCCCCTTGGCGAGGACCAGGAGTCTTTTGTCGTCGATGCCACACTCTCAACGCCACCTTTCCAGCTATTTGCGTTAGGATCAGGAGATCTTAAGATTCCTATCGAGCTTAAAAACGTAGTTGAGGTCAGAACAGGGTTAGGCTATCTAGGCATGTCCCGCGCCACATTGTCGGAGTTCTTTCATTTAATCAGTTACCAACAGAGTTCTACGATATCATGAGCCAGATGGACATTTGTGTTCCGGCTTTCGGAAATCCTTCATACTTTCAAGATCAGGCAAGCTCGACGTTTGCCATGGCCATTCAATGCAATGTGTGTTTCACAAGTGCCATAATTAAATCTAATATATGCTTACATCCAATAGGTACCAATTCTTGTGACACAGCGCACGCGAAACTCGTACGCATATGCTGACGATGACAGAGCCGTAATAACACGGCCATCAGCATTGCGCGAGGTGGCGGCTCTCAAAGTACTCCGCACAGGGGATGCATCGTCATTCTTAAACACCCCCATGCCTCATATAAGCGCGACCATGAGATCTAATCCATTTTTAGGCGACTCCATTGAACGGATGTTGCATCGGGGTTGGAGACGCTCGGAAAGAGAGCTAGATACTTTCAAGATCAGGCTTTGGAAACGGAATGACGACCTGGCATATAGACTTCTTAATGATCTATGATGGCAGTTACTTACTATGTAACTATACACCTCTTTCACTTTTATTTTGCGGTATCATGCCAGAGTCATGACCCACTTCCAGCTAATTTACAAACGAGGAGCTCAACTTGGACATCAACTCCATAATACTCTTGCATTTACTTCTCCAAAATTTATGCATAGCGCTTATTACACCGCTCAAGTTCTTTTGGAACAGGTTGGTAAAGTGAGCGTTTTCGTGCGGCACGGTTGGGCACTGGCCCTGGGGCCTGAAGCTGAAGCGTGAGACTGAGGTTGGAGGGAGCAAGGAGGGAGAATATTTGCTCATGCTTGGCTACGTCCATCATATCGGATTCGGAACGCGTCAAAGACTGATACCACATCTTATATCGAATTTGTAGCTCTAGAGTGCTTGCCGCGCCGACATCAACTATAATCATGGCTGACGTTGTAGACTCTATGCTTGACTTGATGAGGCGACTGCCACCTACACGGACAGAGGAAAACGTGTCAGCGCTCATCAGGATCTGCCCAGATTACGCAGACGATCTCTTGGGTAGCGTCGATCAGCCCCTGCAACTGAAGATGGATCGTGCAACTGGACGAGACTACCTTGCTTGTGACTACAATCGCGACGGTGAAAGCTATAGGTATGCAGCTACCACTCCCTGTAATAACCGTGCTGGGGACTGCGGTTCATGAGCGGTATTGTTGACGGTTTCCTAGGTCCCCCTGGTCAAATGAGTACGACCCTCCTTTAGAAGACGGGACAGTCCCTACGCCCAAACTCCGCAAACTTGAAATCGCGGCGAACGAGGCATTCGATACTTACAGAGAAATGTATGCCTGCCTATCTTTCGTGTCCAGCCATGGTCAACGGTGGATTTATTGGTCGTTTGTGATAGGTACTATGAAGGTGGCGTATCCTCTGTATATCTGTGGGATTTGGAAGACGGTGGTTTTGCTGGCGTAGTCTTATTGAAGAAGAGTGCGTCAAATCGATCCACTGGCATGCTAGCCAAGTCCTCATGTAATCGTATGGCAGCTATGACCCCGGCTACTCCATACGAACCTTCAGGATCTTGGGACTCAATTCATGTGTTTGAAACTGCTGAGAGAGGACGACAAGCCCATTACAAGTTGACATCGACCGTCATGCTTCAACTTGTTACTCGACGGGGTTCTGATGAATCTATAGCTCTCGAGAAGAAGCCGGAAACCAGAGATGCGAAGAGCGCGGAGGGGTGGAAGCGAGACGGAGAAGTGAGTCTGAGTGGCAGCATGACACGTCAGGTGGGTTTCTCTCGTACTAATAGGCCCTATGACTTGAACAAAACGTATTCTATAGACGGAACAAGACTGGCCCTTGCAAGATAGTTCATCGCACATCACCAACACGGGAAGGATGATTGAGGAAATGGAGATCAAGATGCGAAATTTGTTGCAAGAGGTGAGTCTCACGCATATCTGGGAAACCCATGCGTTTCACCTTGATATGCGCTATGCGACCTCTGATCAATTCACAACTGACACATTGATTGTAGGTTTATTTCGGAAAAACTCGCGACGTCGTATATGACCTGCGTAGCGTCGATGACCTTGAGAAGGCGCGCCGACAGAAGGACCTACAGAAAGAATTGGTCGGACTCATTAAACGGTAATACATACTTAATACGAGCGCCCATTAAAAATATTTTTGAAATCAGTCATAATTGCACTCGACGTTGATGTGATAGACGCCCTAAGTAATCAAGATAGGGAAAAGTCGAGTATCTCCTTGTATAGCGTCGCTGCATATGAACGACACTGATCACACTATTTATCTCAAAATCCAGTATGTCACGACGTCTTTCCATGGCCCCGAGAAGCAGCATCCCATCAATCTTGTCTAAGGTCTTCATTGTGAGTTATCAAGTCTGGATAGGAATGGCAGAACGCGTCGTCGTACTGATCAGGCGTGCCTAGCGTGTGACTCATCGTCTCAAGACGAGTTCAGCATCTGCGATTGGATTTGCATGGATAGTGATCTGGCGGATGTCAGACATCAGCCGAATGTGAATGCGGAGCATTGAAAATATATGTACATGTGTTAACTTGATCTCCGTAAGAGGCCGATTTTTATTCGTTACTGGCACTCGTTCCATGGTATCGAGAGTCGAGTCTGCACCATCGATAACCTTGCCAATGATCGTATACTTTCCGTCGAGGTGTGGTTGTTTTGAGTAGGTAATGAAAAATTGCGACTTATTGGTATCCGGACCAGAGTTGGCCATTGCAACCACGCCACGCGCGTTGAACTGGAGAACGTGTCAGATGCATCAATGTGATGAAATGATGGATTGCTTACTTTCAACGTTGACCGCACCTCGTCTGGAAAAGGTTTGCCCCAGATACTTTGGCCCCCCTTGCCCTGGCCCGTCGGGTCGCCAGTCTGAATCATAAATCCCTTGATATTGCGATGAAATATGCATCCATCATAATAGCTGGATGCGCAGAGCGCGAGAAAGTTCTAGAGATTATGAGAACCCTTTCCAATGAGCTACGAAAGACAATAGGCACCTCTGCGGCTTTAGGCACTGCCTCGCAGAAAATTTCTATCTGGGGTGGAGACACATCAGTAGCTGTTGGAGTCCTAATGCGGGCGCAGTACCTTCAACTCGCCATGAGTCGTATGAAGTGTCACAGACTGTAATTGAATGAGTTATCTGGGAAATACACAAAATGGAGGAGGGCAGAGTACCATTTGATTGTGACGTTTGATGTGACACCGTCATCAGGCGTTTACTCATATGTAATTGCCTCCTCAAACGGCAGCCCTGATTGATTTTGATTCTTCATCACTCTGTTGCTCTTACCACCACAATCTAAGAGCAATGCGCACACCGTCCATCTATAGCCAGGATGATCCCCTCGCCAACGTTATGCGCCCTTCGGTTTCGGAGACCGACGCGCAACGACGTGCGCGTCTTGCCGCAGAAGCGGAGGCAAAACGTGTCTCCGAGCAGATTGACGAGGAGCTTCGGCAGGAGCGCGAGAGGCTGAAGCGGAACAAAGGCGACGTGAAGGTATGTCTTCTCTATCGCTTGGAACCGCATATATTGACAGGCGGGTGTAGTTACTGCTCCTTGGCCAAGCAGAGAGCGGCAAATCGACCCTTCAAAAGCAATTCCAACTCATGTACAAGCCCAACTCAATTGATCAGGAACGTACCTCCTGGAAGACTGTGATCTACTTCAACGTCGTCCACTCCCTGAAACACATCCTAGCGACCCTGGAGGCTTGGGATGATACTCTTGACGAAGAATCGCTGGAAGACAATGCTTCTATCCTGCCTAACAGAGTCCGTGCCAACGGAATTGCCCAACAGCCCTCTCCATCAGTGTCACTCATGAGCACGTCCTCTGCTCCCTCTGGTCTTGCCGCTTCACCAGCAAGTACGGTCGGCTCAACCCGTCCTAATATTTCAAGGGAGCCGAGCGCTATACAAATCGGCAACTTGAGGCGGAGGTTGACTTCTCTTATTGCCACGGACGCCCCTCTTGCCGATCGGCTTAGTGGCGGTTTAAGTTTCTCTGGAACGGGCAAAGGGGGTGTGTTTGTGCGGAGTGGTTGGCAAGCCCGGACGATCGAAAATGCACTTGGGAGACTAAAGTCAGGTTACGACACTGAGATCAAGAAGGCTCGCGAGGTTTATTTTGATTCTGCTCAGGACATCCTCGTACAAGACATCGCCCGCATGCTCTCTGCAGCTAAGGATGATATCAAGGAACTCTGGGGGCATGCTACTGTTAAAGGCTTGATTGCACGGCGAAAACTCAAGTTGGACGAATGGTCTGAATTGTAAGTGCCAGTGTTACATCATGCGACCCTCAATGATGACATGGCCCCAGTTTCTTGAGGCATATTTCACGAGTCGCTGCTCCTGAGTACATCCCTACCACAGGTAAGCGGAGCACGTCTTGATCTAGCACATACGTTGACTCATTTGTGCCTAGATGACATCCTCCATGCGCGTATACAGACCATGGGTGTGGCTGAACACATCTTTGACGTGAACATTCATGGCAAATCTGTTTCCTGGCATTTGTTCGACGTGGGTGGCGCCCGTGGACAGCGTCACTCCTGGGTTCCCTATTTTGACGATGCCAATGCGATCATCTTCGTAGCACCCGTCAGTGCTTTTGATCAGGTGAGAGATACCTCTTATATATCTGACACTGCCCTTGAGCTCAAATAAATGCAGTACCTGGAGGAGGACCCTAGGACAAATCGGATTGACGACTCGCTGCAATTGTTCACTCAGATTTGCTCCAACTCACTACTAAAGAGTGTCCACCTAGTCTTGTTCCTTAGTAAGCCGTTTTAATGGAGTATCGTGTATCCTCGTCATTGAAAAACCTTTTCTAGACAAGACAGATCTCCTGAGAGCCAAACTAGAGGCAGGACAGAGAGTTCGAAAATAGCAAGTGTTTTTTTCTTCATAGGTGACAACGATGCAGCTCTCTAACTATTATTGGTTTCGTAATCCAGCATCACGTCTTTTGGAGAACGATCGAATGACTATGAAACAGTTGTACAATACTTCCGTGCCCACTTCCTACAAGTTCATCGACGCAATAATGAAAACCGCCGTGTGCTTTATACCCACTTCACAAGTGTTGTTGTAAGCTTTACCCCGTCTATCGATATTAGTTGGACCTTGACCTTGCGCGTGACTAGGACACCAAAGCTACCCAGCGTATCATTGGAAATGGCCAGTCCATTGACGTTCTATGACAGTTGGTAGTAAGCTGACATGTTGACCCTTTTGCAGTCCGCGATTCCATTTTCAGAGGATATTTACAGTCCGCTGCACTCGTCTGAACATTATTCCCCGGTCCTTACCTGATACCTCGGAGTTTGCAGTTTGCAGTTCTGGTTCAAGGCTCTTCACTTATTATTCCCCCTTTTCCTATGTTACCCGCCAAGGTGCTTTGTAGCCCTAACCTAATACCTCTGTTTATCTCGACTATCATCCTCTACGAAACTGCACTTGCCCTGCTGGCCACATTGCGACCTGTTTATAAACATACCCGCCCGTCTGTATGTATCAATTACTCGTCCCTCACCGCACTGTCTACTTTTCGTTCTCCTGATTATCACCGCAATGTTCCGTTCTACTCCCACTCTCACTTGTAATTGGGCCATCGGGCGTTTATTATGTGTAAAACTGCCACTCTTAATGGTCAATTGAACTTTTTAAATCTTCGTTTTCAGTGAGCACATGAACACATTGTATTGAGGTGCCAATGTTATCCTATTACCCTGATATTCCGTTGCTGTCGGGTCGGGTTTAACTCGAGAAGGATGGGATTCCGTTTCATGTTATTGTCTTCCTTGACGCACCACGGTGGAGCAGAGCATACGCTGCATTGAATGATCAGGCGTCCTTAATAATTCTGATCCATACGAACACAAGTCGTTCGATGTGGCTGCACCATATCAATAAATTTGTGTTTCATGAGATTCTGGAAGCCTAATAGACGCACGATTGAAGTCAGCCACATGCTCAACATGCAGAAATAGCAATGATTTAGGGGCTACCTTCTCTGACATATTAGATTGGATGGAGCACGCTGCAAGTAGAATCAAATGCATGTTTAGATTGTATGTGGATGGAAGAGACTTTCTATATACGCGACGTCGCGACATTTGAAAAATGTCAGAAGCTGGGCGACTACCCCGAGGATATACTTAGTCACGGATCAAACGTCGCAAAGAAAGTACGACCATGATCAGTACCAATATGTACTAGTGGATTGTACCATCGTGCACCGCTGCAAATAATCTGAGTCAAAAGGGTTGTCCGCATATGCTGAGACTTCTGACAAGCGATTCCAAACGACCATAACCATTCGATTCCAACAACAAGAGCTCAAGCAACGAACTTCCAGCCCGACTGTCCCGAATGCGTTAGCATCTCGGCATCGACAGACATAGATTACATCATATTCGTAGATCGATCCGTAGCGCATGGCATCTAGGCCTTCGATGTAGATTAGAGTGGCAGTGACAACCGGCCAAAGTAGTTGCGGAGGACAGTAACCATACTTGGAACGAAGATCAACGCACCGAGGGCGACAGATGCTGTAGATATGTTGAGTTCACCTGGTGATCACTGATTGCGGAATGGTGTCTGCGAGGAAAGACTCCGACGGTGTTCAAGTACTTCTCCGGTATACTGCCCGTGTTTCCATAACAAGGGTTTCTCGGGTGCTGCGTTGAGAAAAGGTGCAATAATTTCATGAGGTAAGGGACCAGTCAAGATCAATTCGCACAACAAATGCATGCGGTTTTGTGGCGTATGGTTTCTGCGCGCGTAAAGAAGGCTGAAACGGGGTACGCGCTATTCGAGGATTCGAAGGTCCAGAACACTTGTCAGGAAAGGTTATATAGGATGGAACGCTGCACATGTTTGTAGCGAAGGACAAATGCGCGTTGCGCAAGTAGGTAGTCGGATTAAGATGAAAAGACAATATCAAGACATACTGTCAAATACATATACTTACCCGACCCGAGGCTACTGTTGTGGTAAGGTAGAGAGTATACTGGGTTACCGTCGACGGTGGCCTCTGCGGCCGAGAAGGATAGGCCTGACAGAAACTGTTTCTTGGTAATAATCAGATTGCATGTGTTTATTGATAGGACGAGTAGAGATCTTCCGTCTCCGCAAACAAAGTCCCGATCGGTCGAAGAGCGGTCGGAGCTCTCCGCCACGCTTGCAGTGTGTCCACAGAAACAGAAAAATGACATCGGTTATGGCCCTCGTGCTCGACTGTCGGGAAGCCACAGGGGAAACGGGAGGTGCCGCCTGATCAGACAGCTCAATTTGACGGGGTTGTTGGCCTACCTTGTGAACAGCTCGAAATGATAGATCACGGTGGGTAGTCACAAGCTTATCCAGGCACAGGGAGGCGTAGCACACGAAACGAAGAGACGAAGCAATTAGCAAGTATGCAGATAGGAAAGGGTCGTCACATATATAAGGCTGGAGGAAGATTGAAGTAAACGCTAGATGCCCATGCCCATGCCCTCAGTAAGAATAGGAGGAAGAAGGAACGCAGTGTGGCCCTGGGCGGCGGAAACGATCACTCCCGATTTGGAAAGATGGGATTCACATGCCTACACTTACTCTTTCCCCAGACCATCATCATCTCGAGCAATGGACTCGATGTCCCCGACGTCGTTGGCCTCGTTCTCGACCCTCCTCACACCGACGGAGTCCCATGCTTTTCACTCCTTCCTCTCCTCCGTCAACGACCCCACCCCTCTCGATGAATGGATCGACATCGACAAGGACAGGCAGGCTCTCGCAAGAGCCACCAAAGATCTCATGTCCCTCGACACCCAGTTCGTTACTCACGGCGACCATCTCTATGGCCCTCCGTCCTCATCGCACTACGCACACTCCGTTCTCCCTCACCCGCCCCATTCTGACTCTTCATCACGCACACCAACTCCCACCTCCATGCCCCCTTTTCCCTTCTACCAACACACATCAACCAGACATAACGTACGGACACGGCCATCACATGCACATCCTTACCCCGCCTCTCCCGTACCGAAACATCGTCGTCCTTCACGATGCATCAGCCCACCCATAAAACCTCCGCAGCCCCAATCAAAACCGGCCTTGCTCTCTGCGTCTCAGAAGAAGGCCAATCACATACAATCAGAGCAGAAACGCCGCGCCAATATTCGCCGCGGATACGAAGCCCTATGTGAATGTGTACCTGCATTGCGCGAGGCCATCCGTGAAGAGGAGGAGGCTATGGCCGCTTCCAACGAGGGCAGTACAAGCAGGAGCTCTAATGTTACTGGAAAACGGAAGGCAAAGTCATCACTCAAAGGAAAGGATGGGGAGGAGAGGATTGATGGCAGAGCTGGTCCACGAAGTGAGAATGTGGTTCTCTCAAAGAGTAAGCATCATCGTCCTCGCTGTCGGCGACCATTCATATTATCAGCTTCTGAACGTGCTTCTCTTCTTTAGCTATAGACTACATCAACGAGCTCCTCGACGATCGGAGTGCTCTACTTGCTCGCCTACACCGGGCAAGAAGCAGCCTACCCCCGGGACATTCGGCGCTCGTGCCCTTACAACATTCCAAACAATATGCAGGGCCCGGGCACGATCGACCAGCAGGGACCGACGAGGACTCTGGTCCTCTATGGGAACGTGAATGGAAGGGCGGTCATGGTACACTAGGTAATTCTTGTGGTGACGACGAGGACAGCTCATAAGATGTATATCATCGAAGAGATCTTGTTCTCTGCACACAGCCCCCGCCTTCCCCGCTCTCCCCGTACACGATCTTCATTTGCCACCCGTTCATTTGATCCTTCCTGCCGACGCCTAATTGCTTGGCCCCGCAACATCCCGCAAAAACATTTAAATATAATCCACGGATAGGGACTGGTTCGCGCCTTGCATAACTCTGCCATGACATTCTTCTTGTATTTGTATGATCCATCATTTATCCCAACACCATTGAGTCTCCCCTTTGGCCCTGTGGGACGTGCTATCATTATCTTCCCTCTGATTTTCTACACACTTTAATTTGTTCTACTACTTATACAACGACCAGGAAAAATACATACCATTGCTCAATAGAGCAAATGAAGTGGTTCGATAATCGTTTCTTCCGGCATCGGTTACCCCATCACCGGCCATTGCACCCGAAAGTTTCTAACTTTGTTGTCTCTTCAAATGTTCAACCAACGAATTCTTCCTTGCCCTGGATATAATGCGTGCATTCCGATTGGCCTTTGGCGTCTTGGATATTAATATCAGATCTGAGAAAGCTTTAGTGTGGCGTAAGACTTCCGAGGGACCACGAGAGTAGTATTGGCAAAAGCCTCCGGATCCAAATTACGTCATTTCCCACTCATTCATGACCCTTGAAAGCTTGAACGTTCGATCTACTTATTCACCATCGACTGATGAAGCGTGTGAGCGCTCCTTCTGGAATCTGGACAGTCCCTTGGTGTGCAAATATCGGTGTGAATTTAAGCCTACACAATTTCAGAGTAATGGGACACTCGTTCTTTCCATGCTTGACCGCCTTGGGCACCTCGGACAAATCAGTTCCTTGTGGAGAAGATCGAGAACATTTCAAACTTGTGATCAATTCCAGTGATGAAACAGGTCTCTTCGGGTTCTTACGTCGAGGCCAAAAGGGCTGGGCTAGTTAAGAGGAAAAGTGCCAAGAAGGTGATAAGGAAGTATCTAATTATTAGGC